>MU745973.1:51872-76929 GCA_026770625.1 Nicotiana glauca
CATGTTGTTTTGTGTAGTAAATAAAAATATAAGTTTGTTTGTTTAGACCTTTTTAGCGTAGTAAAACGTAGACCCTTTTAGCCTAGTAAAATTTAGAGCCTTGTAGCGTAGTAATGTGTAGTATTTTAGCTTAGAATTTCGATCCTCAAAATATGGAGCCCAGAACTTTTATATATATATATATATATACACAATTAAGTTATTAAAAAATATTAAAAATATGAATTTATAAAAAAAATACATAACTATTAATGATAGTTTGGTGCCACTGGGCCTCAAAAATATCGAGCCCGGAACCCATACGTAAGTAATTAGTACAATTAGTTTAATTTAAAAATATGAATTTAAATTAAAAAAAATACATAACTATTAATGATAGTTTGGTGCCAAAAAATCAACCTACATTCGTCCGGAGTCATCAAAAAATCACGCAAAGTTTCATCATCGTCGATGTTAAACTCCGAGTAAAAAGCAACCCCTTGCGGAGTGACGGAATACGGATATCTTCCGGTAACTTTAAGTATGACAGAACGTTTCCTCACACTCATTTTTTTTGCATAACAATGATATCAATGTATCGTACTCCATTGTCAATGGCAATTTAACATGACACTTAGCAGGTAAACTGTAGCCCACAGAGTTATTTTCCATCACAACCTCACCACCCCAATATAATGATACTCTTATACTACGCTCTTCAGACATAATGAAGAAATGCTGTAGAACTTAACAATAATAGAGCAACAAGAGTTAAACAAATTTTGGATTGCATTTGTATACGATTGTAACCTCTTTATATAGAAAACGAAGAGCCGGAATTTTTTTTTTTTTAGATATACAACGCCAAATAAGTTGGCGTTATACTTTGTCAGAAATAATACAGTATACAACGCCAGTTTTTCTGGCGTTGAATCAGTTGTCAGATTCAATGCCAGAAAAACTGGCGTTGTATATTAACGGTGCCCGTTACCGTTAATGTACAACTCCAGTTTTTCTGGCGTTGTATATAGAATCGTTTTTTATTTTTTTTAAACTTAAAAATGTTGTTTGAGTTCCAAAAGAACCTATTTAGGTTCCGGACTCATGAAGAGACAGGTTGTTATTACAGTAAATGTAAACGTCCTCAATCATTATTTGATGTATCCTAGACATCTGGGAAAAACAGGTTTCAGTAACATGAAAATTGGAATGATACAAGAATAGCATGGCCCCGTCCAAGGACGACATGCACAAATCGAGAAATGATCCAAAATTTTCGTTATAAAAAAGACAGATATATTCCTCCACAGTTAGTTTCCATGGTACTTTTGGAAAGAGAAACAAATGCTTGGTTATCATTTTTTAATGAACTAGTCTTCTAATGTGCGGTTTGCGCGTGTATCTAAATCGGTATAAAAATAATATGCCTTCATTATAAAATTAAATTTTTTTGAAAATATAAGTTACAGAAAGTAATATACAATGATCATATTTAGCTTGCTCAATAAATGAGAAATATGACTTTGAGTTTTGGTGTTTCCGCCAGCTATCGTAAGTTATGTAATTGACTTCTTTTAAACTCTTAATAATTATTTCAAAATTTTATTTAACCTTTAAATTTTATTATTTTAAAGTTGGGTTTTGACACTGTTATCCATAAAAATAAAATTATTTATCCAGTTCTACCCATTTGTTTTCTTATCCATAAACTAATTACATTTCCTACTCATAATAGGTTTTGTGGGGAATTTTTTCTTTATTCTCCAATTATTTTTTATTTCTATGCTTCTTTTCTTTTCTTTTTTCTTTTTTCCTTTTCTAATTTTATTTAATTTCTGTTTTTTATATCCTTTTTCTCTTCATAATCTAATTTCATTTACTTTTTTCAAAATTTTTTATTATTCTTTTTTATATATTATTACTAAAAAAAATCAAATTGTGTACCAATTAAATATAGTTAATACAACCAAAAAAATATTAACTAATATATGATACCGATATAGTATATAGCTATATCAACAGGGTATACAATTGTACGCTAAGAGTTAAAAAAAATTTAATTCAATTATTAAACTGAAATAATATTAGTTATCAAAAAAAAATATATTAAAAGTTCTAAAAGAACCTAATTGTAAGAGTATACCATTACATCAAATAGCATACTATAATTTATTTTTATTTTTTTGCATTTTCAGTTTGCCCCTCACTGTAATGACCCGACTGGTCGTTTTGTATATTTTAGAACCCCGTTCCCTTAAATAAAACTTCCCGCACTTGCTTTAACTAAATTATGACTTGTGGGGACAGGTGGTTCCGAAGTTGGAAGAGTTTTCTCTAAAAAGGCCAAGTTTGACTTCGGTCAACTTTCTTGGAAACGAACTCGGATTCGTGATTTGACGATCCCGAAGGGTCCGTGAGAAAATATGGGACCTGAGCGTATGCCCGGAATCGAATTCCGAGGTCCCTAGCCCGAGTAATGAATTTTTCTGTGAAATTGTTAAACCGAAGTTTTAAAGATTTAAATAAACTAAGAAATCATTGTTTTCCTAGGTACCAGGCTCGGATTTTGATTCCGAAACTTGATACATGTCCGAAATATCAGTTAAGACCTACCCGTAAAATTTGGTGTCAATTCGAGTAGTTTAGGGGCATTTTGACCCGTTGGAGGAAAATTAAGAACTTGAAGTCCAATGATTTGAAACATTGGGTTTTGGTGTTTGATTCCTCAATTTAGCGTTGTTTTGAGTGTTTCGAGGGTTCGAGTAGGTCCGCCTCGTGATTTCAGACTTGTCGGTATGTTCGGGCGGGGCTCGGGAGCCCCAAGCGTCAAATGGTCGAGGTTCGAGTGAAGTTGGAAACTTAGAAAAGGACTGAGATTGCTGCTTCTGTCATAACCACATCTGCGGGACAGCAGACGCGGTCGACTAATCGCAGATTCGAAAAGGGGTCATGCTCTGGGAAATCGCAGAAGCGGCCCAGGGACCGCAGCAGCGGTACCGTTCTTGCGACCCCTAGACTGCAGAAGCAGTCCGGCCCAATCTTCCCAGTTCCGCAGAAGCGACTCTCATTTCGCAGATGCGGGACTGCAGAAGCGGTCCCCTTAGCCGCAGAAACGAAAATCGCTAGCAGTGGACTTCATTTAATTCGAGCTCAAGCTCATTTATTCCACACTTCTCACAACACTTAGGCGATTTGGGGGCTTCCAAACAGAGGGTTTCGTCATAGCTTCACAAGGTAAGTAATCTCCACCCACCTTAGTCTAAATACATGTTTATTAAGTAAATTTAATGCTAAAAACTAAGTAAAAATCAAGGGTCAGAGCTAGACATAGGGTTTTAATAAAACTAAGAATTAACCGCATAATTTGCCATGTAATGAGCTAGAAATCATATAGCTGTGATCCTTAAGTGATAGAGAACAACTTCCTTCGAAAAATTTTGAAATCCGGGCACGTGGGCCCGGGGTCGGAAATTAGGAAACTTGTGGGAAAGGTTGGGAAACCACTTAAATAGTTAGAATTCAACCTTGTAAGCTTTTATTGACTAGTTCTTACTTCGTTTGATTAGTTTGGGATTGTTCGGCTTCGAATTAAGGACTTGGGCTCGTTCTTGGAAATTGGAAGTGCACTTTGGAGCGAGGTGAATCTCCTTTCTAACCTTGTAAGAGGAAACTGTCCCCATAGGATTATAAAGGAGTAATTATTGTTAAATGCGGGGGGCTACGTACGTACTAGGTGACGAGAGTCCGTGCGTAACTACTATAATAATAATTGTTTGGGTAGTTTAGGACCCACATCATGTCTAATTGGGAAATATTTCTTATTTTAAATTACCAATATGATCATTTATGATTTGCTAGAGACTTGAGGAAATGAAAAGTGAGTATGAGCTTGTTGAGCCTTGGTAGGAATTTCCTTGTATATAATTGAGCCTTATGTGCATTCTTGATATTTTTCTTGATGATTATGGATCGGGTCGATCGCCTCGGTGAGAATAGATGCATCTATGGTTCGGGCCACTCGACCCTCAGTAGTGCACAATTTACTTTCTGTTGGAGCGAGCCGTCGACCTCGGCATGATTGCGCATGATTTGTATGCTTACATATAGACATGGCATGATCACTTGTTTAATATGCAAAAAGGGAAAAATGGTAATTGAATTATGGTCAAGAACACGAACATGACTTATCTTTTAAACTTGTATTATTGGAGAGATTTATGCTGTATATCTCACATTATCATCATATTGTCTTGACCTTAGTAAGTATCAAGTCGACCTCTCGTCTCTACTTCTTCGAGATTAGACGGGATACTTACTGGGTACATGTTGTTTATGTACTCATGCTACGCTTTTGTACTTAAATGTACATGATTTGAGGCAGGTGGATCTGGACACTACTCTGGTGCGCATCAATGAGCACCCTTGGGACTTCTACGGTGAATTGCTTCCCTTTTCATGCTGATCCGCAGCCGAAGAAGTCTCTCTTTGTATTTTGTTTTCTGTCTATCCCGATTCAGGCAGTAGGATAGTATATTATTCTTTTGTGTATATTCTACTAGTTGCCCGTAGCTTGTGACACCAGGTTCTGGCACGCACAGTAGTAGACATTTATTTTGGGTTGTATAACTATCTTTATACATTATTGATCATCGCTGGTTTTTAACTTTAGAATTGGAAAATCCATTATAGTTGTTTTTGGCAAAGGTAAAATGAAAACTTAAATATACTTCCGCGTTGGCTGGCCTGACAAATGGTGTTGGGCGCCATCATGACCTATTATGGAAAATGGGTTGTGACAACATGTATCAGAGCACTAGGTTCACGTATGTCTCACAAGTTATGGGCAAACCTAATATAGTCTTGTAGATCGGTACGGAGACGTCTGTATTTATCTTCGAGAGGCTATAGGGTATTAGGAAAAACTACCCTTTATTCATTTCTATCGTGCAATGGTCAGTGTGCTAAATTTCCCTCTTCTATTCTCTCACAGATGGTGAGGACTCGTACCGCCGACGCTTCGGACCCGGGAGGAGCTGCTCCCCCCGTTGCTAGAGGCCGAGGTAGAGGCCGGGGGAGGGCACCGGCCCGTGGTAGGGGACGCGGGCGTCCCAGAGCTATTCCAGATACACTACCAGCAGATCCTACGGGGGATCCCATTGTTGAGGAGCAGGGCGAGGTGCCCGCAGCTGTGCCAACTTCGATAGATTTCATGACTGCTGTCGACGCCCCCTTTTCCTTGCGGAATCGGAATCGGGTTCATGACATTTGGGAAGACAACTCTATTCCCGTTTGGGAATTGGATTTTGGATTTTTGGAGAGTTGCCACCTAATGATTATAGTGCATTAGGACACTTTTTAGAAGAATTAAAGATGAAAATCAGAGTTTGGGTTAGGGATCGAAATTATCTTGAGGGGAAGGTGTTAGACACCCCTCAAAATCCACTAGTGTGGTTCCTGGCCATGCTACAATTGTGACTTTAAATGCAAAACATGAATAAACAAGCAAGTATTGCAAATAAGAAGCATAAAAGGAGTGTTGAAATTCAGGAAGGAAAATATTTTATGATTGAAGAGATACGCAAGTAAAGGTAAAGGGTCAAACAATTGGTACAAGCAACTTGAAAGACGTATAAGAAACAGAAGTTGAAATAGCCTTTAAGAATCTGAAGATTATTAAACTAATAAAGAGGGAGGAGGGTCCTAGGTTTATACATTACATGGATCATTCGCACAACACCGGTATCCAATTTTACGCATAGTGTTATCGTGTAATCATCATCTCCATGTCTACCCTTCCCACCCCGTTTAAGGTATTAGAGCATGGAATGGTATCGCTTACTTATTGCATGCTACTACCCGTCCCCATCCTATTAGTCCCGGAGGCAAATGGACTACTAATCCTAAAGGGAAGGGGGCTTAGGGATTTTAGAGGTTTCAAAGGATAAAATGCTAAGGCGTCAACCAAAACAAATAGTTGCAGACAGAAATAGGATACAGACAAGCAAGCAAGGCTCAAATATGCCTCCATAAATCATCAAAAACACAGATTTTAGCATGTCTTTCACGTACTGATTTTGGTCTTATTTAAATAAAGCGACGAGCAGACTGGTTCAATGTATATTTTTAGGCAAAAAGTCTACATTAGGCATACTCGAATGCAGTTGTTTGAAAACTGATCTGATTGACTTAGGTGTTAATTAGAACTAGGTGTGACATGTACTGATTTTAGAAACAGATGCACAAACTAATAGGGGTTACTGATTTTAGCGGGACAATATAAGTTTAACAGCTAGTATTATCTCTATTTAGATTCGAAACTTCCTATAGACATGATTTCTATATGAATAATGATTTGGACACCCTTTAGACATTAACAACATCCTAGGAGCATGGCTTCTACATGAAGTTTTTATTATTATTTATCTACAAATAGTTTGCCTAATGTCGTTTGTAGAATGCAGCCGTTTGATAGACCATGTTTTATATAAAATTGCGAAACAATTAGGAACTAACCTATATGCAGGACATCTATGCGTGTTTGCAGGAATTAAAGATTAAACCTATGAGCATGATTTCTAGACATGAGTTTTGCAGAAATTAAAGTGTAAAAATCTATAGGCATGATTTCTAGGCGGATATGCATAAATAAAAGTTGAAAACCTATAGGCATTATTTCTAGGCGGATATGCATAAATGAAAGTTGAAAACCTATAGGCAGGATCTCTAGGTGCGTTTTCAGAAATAAAAGAAAATTTAAACCTATAGGCAGGATCTCTACCCTTGTTCAAGAAAGTAAATCCCATCCCCCCTTTTTTACTAAGTTCCCCGAGTTTATACAAGTTATTACAGCCCAAAAGAAATAAGCTGGAATTAAAAATACATCAGAAAACCTTAGCTACATCCGAGCAGCCTAATTCAGACTTAATGCCTAATATTATGAGATTGAGCCACTTCCGAGATCCAAATTTCCAAGCTTTCTCTCATCTAGGGTGTTTCAGAGATCCAAGGGATTTCAGGAATCCCAGGCACTGCATACACCAAAGATATTCATAGAAATTGAGTTGTGCATTGTGGAAAAGCCAGCCCTTATGTGTCCAAGTTTAGAGGGAGCTCCAGGGTCCCAAGTCAAGACTCACATAAGAGGTGCAGAACATAAATTCTAAGAGTTGAGTATAAGTGTAATAGAAAAGGGTAGGGGGACTACCCAGGCAGGTTGGTGGTCATGCCCAGCCACAATATAGACTGGCACACCCCTGACCAAACCTATTATCAAGCTTTTAGGGAGTAATGACCTACTGGAGGTCAAGCCATGGCCTGACTAATAATCAGAAGTACTGGCAGGCCAAGGTTGTTACTCAACATACACACAATGAGGGAATGAGGATGGGAAATTGACAAGCTTAGGACCCCAAAAGGTCCAGTTCATAGCCATGGACAATGATTTCAGGCATTGCCATGTTTCTAAACCATAACTTAAAGCATACAAAGGGGATATAAGGGTTTGGGATTCATAAAGTATCAAATACATGACAAACAACTGACAGGATGCACCTGTAAATTAAACATTGAATTACAAGGGAATGGAAACATGTTACAGCATGATAGAAACAAATATTAACCAAGAAAGACATGAACAGAAGTAGGCAGTAATAAAACACATTATTGTTGGGGCATGTAAATTAACTGGGACATACCAGTAGAGAAGCAAAAAGTGTAGAAGAAAGTAGAGTAAACAAAGTCCACAACAGCACAAGTAGCAGAAAGAGGGAGAGAGTTTTAAGTGAGAATGATTTTTTTGAACTCTGATTGCTTTCTGTGTTCGTGTCTGTTCAAAGAAAAGGGAGGAGAGTATTTATAGCTTTGAAAACGTGTAGAGAAATAAAGTAACAAGTACAAATCTATCACAAATATGGCATGGTCACAAATCAGAATCAATTAGCATAAGACTCCCCTTTAATCAGAGGATTCTCATTCAAACGGATACTAACAAGATTTAAATAAGGAAAGGGAGAATAGGCCTTGTAAATAGAATGACTGTTGCCATAAAAGAAGCAGTAAGGTAATACAATGGGCAATTAAGTCTAAGTACAGGGTTTGAAATTATTTTCTTGGAAAGATTAGGGAGTCCAATCAAAGGAAAAGAATTAATTACCCCTTAACAGGCGAGTAAAATCAGAATTTCACAAAGGAAAAGTTTTTTTGAAAATTAATCACAAGTTTTGAGAATCGATCACAAAAGGAACTCAGTATATATAGACGAATGCACAAGTAATAGACACGTGAAGCCGAGTTATGGCAAAATAACAGCATATAGTAGTAACTAAAAGGAAGACATTCGAAGCATGATAGTCAAGTTTCAGTGTTTAACAATAGAGAAGAAGATCAGAAACATGCAAAGAGTTGATTGAAAACCATACGAGTTGCACAAACAATTTCAAAGAAATCGAATAGTCCCCAAAGAAACTAGGGTTTTCAAAAATCAATCGAGTTCAGAGGAGACAAGCAAATAAACAAATAAACAGGTTCAGAATCTCGGATAAGCCCAAAATTAGGGCTTTCACTATGCTAACTCAGGTAAAAAAATAAGGCAAATCAAACGACCATTAACAAACAGACCAAGAAACTCAAACAAAATCCCCAAGAAAATTAGGGTTTTCAACATGCTAACTCAGATAGAAGATAGCACAAACAAAACACAGTAAAACATGTCAAGAATCAGAGAAGAGATTCGAAATAACTTAACATGAAACCCTAGTTGAAGAATAAAGAGTTTCTGAAAGCAAAAATTAAAGAATCTTTGAGAAAAATGCATAGAAGGTTCACACACACATAGATCCAGAACATATCTAAAATAAATCGAAGGAACCTTAGAGATTAGGGTTTCGATGAGAAACCCAGGTGATGAGAAAGGCTTTGGAAACCATCGATCTGAGAAGGTCGAAGATCGAACTCGAATAGCCATGACTGGCCGGACAAAGGTTGAAGACGACCGAAGAACAGTCATCAAACAAAGGCTTGGTCGGAACCCTTCAAGATCTGGCAATAGGACCTTTAGAAACTAGCACACAGAAGCCATGAGAGGCTAGTATAGGCCTCCGATGAGCCTGAGAAGCCATAGATTAGGGTTTCGATGAGAGGCGGCGGCTAGGATTTGAGGTGAGTTGAGAGAGAGTTGAGAGAAGAGAGGATTCAGAGGCGGTGGTCGAGAGAAATGAGGTAGGGTTTTGGGGTCGTTTGAATTAAAAAAAGGAAAGGGAAGAGGGGAGCCGTTGATCTAAAGGATCAACGACTGAGATTGAACGGGTTAAATGGGAAACGGGTTTAGGTATGATAGGAAAGGGTATGGGTCGGGTAGGCATATTAATTGGGCTGGATAATTGGATTTAAAATTGGGGCTGAAATGGGGTGCCAAATTGGCTAAAATTGAAATGCAATAAGGCCAAATTGTAAATAGCCAATTTTCCCCTTTTAATTTTATAAAAATAGTATTCCAGATTTAAAAAACAAATTAAATATACTGGGTAAATAAGTATTATATAAATATTAATTAAAAAATACTAGGACTAATTTTATAAACATAAAATGCCATAAATTACAAGATAGGCTATAATTACAACTATATGCTATTTAGCTTTAAAAATACCAAATGAACTTGTAAAAATATGCAAAAATTACCTTAATTATATTTTGATGTAAATGTAAAAATAAAATGAATTATTCACCAAAATAATAATTTTGGGAATAATTATTGGATTTTGTTGTATAAAAAATAGGTAATAAGTTGGTTTTAAAAATTATTAAAAAGGCCAAAACTCTTGGGCGTGCTTATATATGCACCAATATGCTATTTTAAAAATATTCGGGTATAAAAATACTTAGGAAAAAATTGGGTATCAACAATTGCGCCGGGATTTCAAGAGGTCATGAGCCGTATGCTTTGGTTCATGGATACTATGACTCAGGCTGGTTTATTTCTAGCAGATCCAACTACCTCACAGGCAGGAGGGGGGAGCACAGAACCCTACCACACAGGATCCAGGTCATGCAGCCGCAGTTTATCATACTCCGGGTGCACTACCCGCGGAGGGGGTTCAGCCAGTTACTGCAGCGACACCCCAACCCAGGCCAGCTGTGGACGACGATCCGTAGAAGTTATTAGACAGATGGACCAGGTTGCACCCTCCAATATTCGGGGGTGAGCGTCATGAGGATGCCCATGATTTCATTGATAGGTGCAGGGACAAACTGCACAACATGAGGATATTAGAGTCGCATGGAGTCGACTTCACTATTTTTCAGCTGGAGGGCAGGGCCCGTAGATAGTGGCAGTCTTATTCACTTAGCAGGCCAGCAAGCACTCCTCCCCTCACTTGGGGTCAGTTCACTCAGTTATTCCTTGATCGGTACATTCCACCTCTGAGAGGGAAGAGCTGTCTCGCTATGGAGCAGGGTCATATGTCAGTGACCGATTATGAGGCGAGGTTCTCTGAGTTGTCTCGCCATGCACTCATGATACTCCCCACAGAGGCAGCGAGTACGGAGATTTGTTGCGGGGTTATATCCCACTATGCGGTCGGGTATGGCCCGTGAGGTAGAGATGGGCACTGGGTATCAACTAGTACTTGAGATCGCTCGCAGGATTGAGGGTTATCGTTTGAGGGGGAGAGAGCAGATGCAGCAGGATAAGAGGTCCATATTCTCAGGAGAGTTCAGAGGCACCCCAGCTAGGGGCAAATGTCACTTTGGGAGGGGCCAGCCTAGTAGGCCCCCAATTCCAGCATCACCACCTGCTCGGGGTGATCCAGCGCACTCCTATTTTAGCGTCATGACAGAGAGTTCTTATCACCCGCCAGTGGGTATTCAGGTCCTCCGGAGTCTTCCAGTTCTTATTTCAGTGCTATGCCGGAGAGTTCTCACCGCCGCCGGCTATTCAGGCTTCTTCTAGTGGGTTTTCTGGTATTCAGGGTCAGCCATCCGGATAGCAGGCCACCGCACTACGTTGTTTTGAGTGCGGAAACACATGCCACATGAGGAGATACTACCCCAGGCTTAGGGGCAAGGCAGTATAGCAGGGTCAGCAGCCCATGACTCCAGCACCAGTGGCCCAGCCACCTAGAGGTAGAGGGCAGACGGGTAGAGGCTTACCTAGAGGTGGAGGCCAGACAAGGAGAGGTCAGCCAGCTACTCCTCAGTCAGGTGGAAGCCAGATAGTCGGTGCTCCAGCTAGATTCTATGCTCTTCCATCCAGGCCAGTTGCACTGGCCTTTAATGCCGTCATCACAGGTATCATTTTTGTCAGCGGTAGAGATGCATCGGTATTATTTGACCCGGGGTCTACTTATTCATATGTGTCATCTCTGTTTGCTTGTTTCCTGGCTATTTCTCCTGAGTCATTGGGTGTTCCTGTCCATGTGTCCACTCCTGCGGGTGATTCTGTGATTGTGGACCAGATCTACCGGTCTTGTGTGGTTGCTTTCTGTGGTTTTGAGACTAGAGCAGATCTTTTGTTGCTCGATATGATCGATTTTGAGGTTATCCTGGGCATGGATTGGTTATCTCCATATCACGTCGTTCTAGATTGCCATGCCAAGACTATTTCTCTAGCGATGTCGGGATTGCCGAGATTGGAGTGGAAGGGTTCCACAATTGATATGCCTAGCAGGGTTATTTCTTTCCTGAAGGCTCAGTGCATGGTGGAGAAGGGGTGTTTGGCTTATTTAGCTTATGTGCGAGATGCCACCGCAGATTCCCCGACGATTGATTCAGTGCCAGTAGTCCGAGAGTTCGCCGATGTTTTTCCTTCTGATCTTCCTGCCATGCCTCCAGATCGTGATATTGATTTCTGTATTGATTTGGCTCCATGCACTCAGCCTATATCTATCCCGCCGTACCGTATGGCTCCTAAAGAGCTGAAGGAACAGTTGGAGGAGTTGTTAGCAAAAGGGTTTGTTAGGCCCAGTGTTTTGCCTTGGGGTGCACTAGTGCTATTTGTAAAGAAGAAGGACGAGACTATGCGGATGTGCATTGATTACCGCCAGTTGAACAAAGTCACCATCAAGAACAAGTACCTATTTCCCCGTATTGATGATTTGTTTGACCATCTGCAGGGTGCTACGGTGTTCTCTAAGATTGACTTGAGGTCAGGGTGTCATCAGCTGAATATTCGGGATTCAGATGTTCCGAAGACCGCATTCAGGACTAGATATGGCCACTATGAGTTTCTAGTAATGTCATTTGGCTTGATTAATGCTCTAGTGGCGTTTATGGATTTGAAGAACAGGGTGTTCAGGTCTTATATTGATTCATTTGTTATCGTCTTCATTGAAGACATCTTGATATACTCGCGTAGCCTGGGGGAGCACGAGCAGCATCTGAGAGTAGTGATTCAGACCTTGCGAGAGCAGCAGCTTTATGCTAAGTTCTCCAAGTGCGAGTTTTGGCTGGAGTCAGTGGCATTCTTGGGGCACGTAGTGTCAGAGGAGGGTATTAAAGTGGATCCCAAGAAGATTGAGGCAGTTTAGAGTTGGCCACGTCCTACTTTGGTGACCGAGATTAGGAGTTTCCTGGGGTTGGCAGGTTATTATCGGCGATTCGTGAAAGGCTTTTCATTTATTGCATCACCTCTGACCAGATTGACCCAAAAGGGTGCCCCATTCTGTTGGTACGACGATTGTGAGGAGAGCTTCCAGAAGCTCAAGACGGCTTTGACTACGACACCCGTTCTTTTATTGCCTTTCGGTTCAAGGATGTATACAGTGTATTACGACACTTCTCGCGTTGTCTTGGGATGTGTACTGATGCAGGAGAGGCGAGTTATTGCATATTCTTCACGTCAGCTGAAGGTTCATGAGAAGAATTACCCTGTGCACGATCTGGAGTTGGCGGCAATTGTTCATGCTCTCAGGATATGGAGGCATTATTTGTATGGGGTGTCATGTGAGGTTTACACCGACCATCGTAGCTTGCAACATTTGTTCAAGCAGAGAGATCTTAATTTGAGGCATCGCAGGTGGCTTGAGTTACTAAAGGATTATGACATTACCATTCTTTATCATCCAGATAAGGCGAATGTGGTCGCGGATGCCTTGAGCAGAAAGGCGGAGAGTATGGGTAGCTTGGCGTTCATTCTTGCTGAGATGAGACCATTAGCTTGGACATCCATTCTTTAGCTAACAGACTTATGAGATTGGACATTTCGGAGCCCAGTCGAGTTCTAGCATGTGTGGTTGCTCAGTCTTCGTTATTGGGGCAGATTAAGGCCCGACAGTTCGATAATCCACATTTGGCTGTCCTCAGAGAGAAGGTACTTCAGGGAGGTGCCAAGGAGATTTCTATTGGCGAGGATGGTGTGTTATGGCTTCGGGGACGTGTGTGTGTTCCTAATATTGATGGCTTGAGGGAGAGGATCCTAGAGGAGGCCCACAGTTCGAGGTACCCCATTTATCCAGGTGCCACGAAAATGTATCGTGACTTGAGGCAGCATTACTGGTGGCGGAGGATGAAGAAGGACATCGCAGAGTATACAACTAAATGTTTGAATTGCCAACAGGTCAAATATGAGCACTAGAGGCCAAGTGGCCTACTTTAGCAGATGCCCATTCTAGAATGGAAGTGGGAACGCATCACCATGGATTTTGTGGTTGGGTTGCCGCGGACTTTGCGGAAGGTTGATTCAATGTGGGTTATTGTGGATAGGTTGACCAAGTCGGCCCACTTCATTCTAATGGCGACTACTTACTCAGCGGAGAGATATGCTCAGATTTACATTAGGGAGATAGTTAGGTTGCACGGTGTGTCGGTTTCCATCATACCAGACAGAGGCCCTCAGTTCACTTCCCATTTCTAGAGAGCTCTTCAGAGTGAGTTGGGGACCCGTTAGAACTTAGCATGTCATTCCATCCTCAGACCGACGGGCAATCGGAGCGGACAATTTTAATTTTAGAGGATATGCTTAGAGCATGTGTGATTGACTTTGGAGGGTAGTGGGATTAGTTCTTACCCTTGGCGGAGTTTGCATATAATAACAGCTATCAGTTCAACATAGAGATGGCCCCGTATGAGGCATTGTATGGTCGACTTTGTCGTTCTCCTATCAGGTGGTTTGAGCCTGGTGAGGCTAAGTTACTTGGTACAGATTTGGTTCAGGATGCCTTGGATAAGGTAAAGTTAATTCAGGAGAGGCTCCGCACAGCTCAGTCCAGGCAGAAGATTTATGCGGATCAGAAGGCACGTGATGTGTCATTCATGATTGGCGAGAAGGTTCTCTTGAAAGTCTCGCCAATAAAGGGCATTATGAGGTTTGGAAAGAAGGGCAAGCTAAGCCCGAGGTTTATTTGTCCCTTTGAGGTATTGAGGCAAGTTGGAGAGGTTGCCTATGAGCTTGCCTTACCTACCAGTTTATCGGGAGTTCATCCAGTTTTCCATATATCGATACTTCGGAAGTATTATGCCGACCTATCACATGTATTGGATTTCAGTACCATTCCGTTAGATGAGAGCTTGGGCTACGAGGAGGAGCCAGTCGCCATTATTGACAGACAGGATCGACAGTTGAGGTTCAAGAGGATTTTCGCGGTGACGGTCCAGTGGAGGGGCCAACCGATTGAGGAGGCGGCCTAGGAGTTCGAGGAGGACATGCGGAGCAGATATCCCCACTTATTCAGCAGTCCAGGTACTTTTCTATGTTCGTTCGAGGACAAACATTTGTTTAAGAGGTGGAGAATGTAACGACCCGACTGGTCGGTTTGTATTTTGTAACCCCTTACCCTTACATAAAAATTTCGCA
Organism: Nicotiana glauca; assembly: GCA_026770625.1. Classification (NCBI taxonomy): domain Eukaryota; kingdom Viridiplantae; phylum Streptophyta; class Magnoliopsida; order Solanales; family Solanaceae; genus Nicotiana; species Nicotiana glauca. Next base: position 66,637 of record MU745973.1, read on the forward strand.
CTTGCTTTAACTAAATTATAACTTGTGGGGATGGGTGGTTTGGAAGTTGGAAGAGTTTTGAGTAAGAATAAGTCCAATTGCTTTTTTAAGTTTCTCTAAAAAGGCCAAGTTTGACTTTGGTAAACTTTCTTAGGAAACAGACCCGAATTCGTGATTTGACGATCTCGGAGGGTCCATGGGAAAATATGAGACCTGGGCATATGCCTGGAATCGAATTTCGAGGTCCCTAGTCGAGTAATGAATTTTTCTGTGAAATTGTTAAAATGAAGTTTTATAGATTTAAATAAACTAAGAAATTATTGTTTTCCTAGGTACCAGGCTCGGATTTTGATTCCGAAAATTGGTACATGTCCGAAATATCAGTTAAGATCTACCCGTAAAATTTGGTGTCAATCCGAGTAGTTTAGGGGCATTTTGACCCGTTGGAGGAAAATTAAGAAATTGAAGTCCAATGATTTGAAACATTGGGTTTTGGGGTTTGATTTCTCAATTTAGCGTTGTTTTGAGTGTTTTGAGGGTTCGAGTAGGTCCATCTCATGATTTTAGACTTGTTGGTATGTTCGGGCGGGGCTCGGGGCCCCGAGCGGTCAAATGGTCGAGGTTTGAGTGAAGTTGGAAACTTAGAAAAGGACTGAGATTGCTGCTTCTGTCATAACCGCATATGCGGGACCGCAAATGCGGTCGACTGATCGCAGAAGCGAAAAGGGGTCAGGCTCTGGGAAACCGCAGAAGCGGCCCAGGGACCGCAGAAGCGGTCCAGCCCAATCTTCCCAGTTCCGCAGAAGCGGCTCTCATTTCGCAGATGCGGGACTGCAGAAGCGGTCCCCTTAGCCGCAGAAGCGAAAATCGCTGGCATTGGAGTTCATTTAATTCGAGCTCAAGCTCATTTATTCCACACTTCTCACAACACTTAGGCGATTTAGGGGATTCCAAAGAGAGGGTTTTGTCATAGCTTCACAAGGTAAGTAATCTCCACCCACCTTAGTCTAAATACATGTTTATTAAGTAGATTTAATGCTAAAAACTAAGTAAAAATCAAGGGTTAGAGCTAGACCTAGGATTTTAATAAAACTAAGAATTAACCGCGTAATTTGCCATGTAATGAGCTAGAAATCATATATTTGTGATCCTTACGTAATAGAGAACAACTTCCTTTGAAAAATCTCGGAATCCGGGCACGTGGGCCCGAGGTCGGAAATTAGGAAACTTGTGGGAAAGGTTGGGAAACCACTTAAATAGTTATAATTCAACCTTGTAAGCCTTTATTGACTAGTTCTTACTTCGTTTGATTAGTTTGGGATTGTTCGGCTTCGAATTAAGGACTTGGGCTCGTTCTTGGAAATTGGAAGTGCACTTTGGAGCGAGGTGAGTCTCCTTTCTAACCTTGTAAGAGGGAATTATCCCCATAGGATTATAAATGAGTAATTGTTGTTAAATGCGGGGGGCTACGTACGTACTAGGTGACGAGAGTATTGTTTGGGTAGTTTAGGACCCGCATCATGTCTAATTGGGGAATATTTCTTATTTAAAATTGCCAATATGATCATTTATGATTTGCTAAAGACTTGAGGAAATGAAAAGTGAGTATGAGCTTGTTGATCCTTGGTAGGAATTTCCTTGTATATAATTGAGCCTTATGTGCATTCTTGATATTTTTCTTGATGATTATGGATCGGGTCAATTGCCTCGGTGAGAATAGATGCATCTATAGTTCGGGCCGCTCGACCCTCGGCAATGCACAATTTACTTTCTATTGAAGCGGGTCGTCGATCTCGGCATGATTGCGCATGATTTGTATGCTTACATCTAGACATGACATGATCACTTGTTTAATATGCAAAAAGGAAAAAAATGGTAATTGAATTATGGTCAAGAACACGAACATGACTATTCTTTTAAACTTGTATTATTGGAGAGCTTTATGATGTTTATCTCACATTATCATCATATTGTCTTGACCTTAATAATTATCAAGTCGACCTCTCGTCTCTACTTCTTCGAGATTAGACGGGATATTTACTGGGTACATGTTGTTTATGTACTCATGCTACGCTTCTGTACTTAAATGTACAGGATTTGAGGCAGGTGGATCTGGACACTACTCTGGTGCGCATCAATGAGCATCCTTGGGACTTCTACGGTGAATTGCTTCCCTTTTCATGCCGATCCGCAGCCGAAGAAGTCTCTCTTTGTATTTTACTTTCTGTCTATCCTGATTCAGGCAGTAGGATATCATATTATTCTTTTGTATATATTCTACTAGTTGCCCGTAGCTTGTGACACAAGGTTCTGGCACGCACAGTAGTAGACATTTATTTTTGGGTTGTATAACTATCTTTATACATTATTGATCATCGCTGGTTTTTAACTTTAGAATTGGAAATCCATTGTAGTTGCTTTTGGCAAAGGTAAAATGAGAACTTAAATATACTTCCGCGTTGGCTGGCCTGACAAATGGTGTTGGGCGCCATCATGACCTATTATGGAAAATGGGTCGTGACACTCACGCTTGGGTAAAAGCTTAAAACAAATTAAAAGGGAAAAGACAAGTGAATTTACGGGTAAATAAGTATACTATTATAATATATTGTGTACTATTACAACATATTGTTACAGTATCTTGCATATTATTACAGTATACTATAACAATATATTGTATACCATAATAGTATATTGTTGCAGTATAACTATAGACTCATATAGTATATTAGTATACTGTAGCGGTATACTCTTTTGTAAACTCTAATAGTATAGTGTTGCTGTATAGCTATATACTCCTACGGCATATTGTATACCATAGCGGTATATTGTAGCTGTGTTCTTTTTCGATTTCAACTGAAAATTTCGATCTCAATCACCTCAAATCAGCTCTAAATGCTATCAAATTTCAGTATGAACTTCGAGAAGGTACTATAAGCAATATGTAACAACACCCACTTTGAATCAAACAAGAAATTTTTAAAATAATTAGATTTAATTTCTTTTTGAAGAAGGATATAAGGGAAATGGAAGAGTTTGTCCAAGTCTTCTTCTCGGAGACGAACTTTATCCAAGTCATTGACATCTGGGTGTGTCAAAAGGAAGAGTTTATGTGCAAGAACTAGCTCGGGTTGTCGTGTTCCTTCTTCCGCATCCATGGCTACCTTTCTTTGCTTTTTCTTGTTTTTTTTTTTTTGTTTCACTTCAAATGCCTCTGTGAAGAAGAAGAAGAAGAAGAAGAAGAAGAAGAAAATGAGAAAAGGAAAAAATTGGGTACTTTCAGATGCCAATGTGAAGAAGAAGAAAACGAGAAAAGAAAAAAATCGGGTACTTTCAGATGCCTCTGTGAAGAAGAAGAAAACGAAAAAAGGAAAAATCGGGTAAATAGTTTGGGCCCCATGGGTAGGAGTAGTAAATAGTTTGGGCCTGGACATTAAAGAATAAATAGTTTAGGATTAATGGGTATAAAGTGAGATTTTTTCTTTAAATTTTAGTATTTTTATGCTAATTATGTTCTAATTATATGGTAGGAACTCAAATAAGTGCCTACATCAAGTGTACCATACACGGTTCTTTAATTATGTTTCCAAATATTACATATTTGTAGGATATCCTATATGTTTCAAATATGAAAAAAATTTAGTAATCAAAATTTTAGTTTTTTTCTATTTTCAATATCCTAAATATTAGGAAAATTTTATTAAATGACTATTATATCTAGTGTAAACTTTATTTTTAAAGGGTAAAAAAGGCAAACGATATTTTACTAAGGGCCTTCGTGCTTTTAATATATTAATAATTAATAATTAATTAATTAATAATAATAATATAGTATACTAGTCTTAGTGTACGCGTGTTGCACGTGTATTATGAGTATAAATTTTAAAAACTTATGTACATAATTTATTAAACATTTGTATTTCTGTTATAAAATAAAAGCTACGAAGAAAACTGTTAATTTGAGAATGACAATTGTTGAGCTATTTAACTAATTCAATCTAAAGGAAGAAACTCTACCCCATCAAAGTTAGTTTTCAACGGAGGATTTGTATCTATACTCACTTTTTGTGTCACTTTTTAACTTGTGTCCGCTTTGCAAAAAAAATTGTAAGCGTACCCGCTTTTTCGCATAACTTCAGCATACGGGCTGAAGTAGCAAAGGCAATCACGCAAAACTTCAGCATTTTAGTAGTCGGGCCTGAAGTTCAGCTCTAGAGCTAAAGTTTTTATTTTGTAACTGACAAACTTCAGCTCTTTTGTTTTATAACTGGCGAACTTCAGCTTTAGAGCTGAAGTTTTTGTTTTGTAATTTGTAACTGAGAAACTTCAGCTATAGAGCTGAAGTTATTTAGTTCACTGTATGTTTACTACCCAAATGACACTCTTTTCACATAATCTTTACCTGGATTCTTTTACTGCAATTATTATGGCCCAGTTCTCAGTTCCTTTTTTTTTTTCAATGGAACGATGACATAATATACAAATTTGAAGTTCATCATCCAGGAGTAAATAGCATAGACAGAAACTGTCTGTTTCATTGTGATGATTTGCAGCAATCACTACATCTAGAAAGCCAAAAATGAGGAAAAATGGGAAAATATATTTGGCACAAAGACAGAAAACTGACTTCATCTTTGCGACGTCTTAGACAAGAGCTGGACTACCAAATTGACTTGCTGACTGACCATTGATATGTAGGAAAACAAAGTAAATTCGTACATATCTGGTAGCAATTAACGTTAAAAAATTGCCCGTATCTTGACCTGAGAATCACTGTATGATTTTCTATCTAGATTAGTAGACTAGATAGAAAATAGCGGCGGAAAGAAGAAGAATAAAAAGAATAAAAAGAAGGAGGATGAGAAATGGGGCTGAAGTTATTTAAAAATTAGGTAAAAATTAAAAGTTTTAAAAAAAATGATTATAAGTTAAATAGGAGCGACCAAATAGGAAGCCCTGCAATTTTTACATTTTCAACTCTAATTTATTAATTATGAAGGCGATTCTATTTAGGAGGAAGTCTCGCAAAGTAATTCCCTATAACCAATAGAATGAAAAAGATCTCAAAGATAAAAGTGCTCAAAATTATTAGTAATTTTTTTTTTACAAATTAGATTTACCGTGTCAAATAAAATATTAGTTTCTATTATAAATAGAATTCTATTTAAGGTAAATGTTTATATTTTGGAGAGATCTTAGAGTTTGTTACTTGGTGGCTAAGTCACTTTATCCCTATAAATAGAGGGTTCTATTCCATTATAATTTATCCCAAAATTCAATAAGAATTTTCTCTCTCTCTTTCTCTGCAATATTGTTCTTCTTCTATTATTTTATAATACGTTATCAGCACGAGACTCTAACCAATTGGGTAGAAGTTTTGGGATTGAGCATAATGATTGTCAATTGTTCCATGAACTTCCTTCATGATTAAATTCTGAATTTAAGGTAAGTATTTTACCGTATTTTTCTCTTCTATTCTATAATTTGATTTTAAATACAAGCAAAGAAAATAAATTTTGATTATCACTCTAATGGAGTTAGTAAGAAATTATAATCACTAGAAGTGGTAAAATTTCTATGTCTTGCCATGATCAAAGTCATGTATGATCGCGAGCACAAGTAGTGAAAACTCGTCCCATTGAATTTGCTCCATTCTCATTCCCTTAAGAGAATGTGATAGCAGTATGTGATAAGTCTGAAATAAGACAAAGTTATTACTACGAATATATCAATGGATGTTGACGTGACAATAGACAAAATTATAATCGTCATCATTGTGGTAATGGCAACAATAAGGGTTCTCAAAATAATCCTTCACTTTGTGAAAGTAATAGTTGTCATTGATTTGACATGAGATTTTGTAAAACACATATAGATGATTATGGTTCATTCATGATTTGACTGTGACACCATGTGATTTATGAATACATATTCATTCTTGGAAGAATATAAACGTGCTAGTGGTAGTGAATATACCACACTCACCTCTAGAAGGAAGTTTGAGATGATATAAGAAAATAATATCATTATTATGGCATGAATGGTCATTGGTTACGTACCTATTGCACACCAAAATATTTTGGTAATGTGATTATTAAAGAATAACATTAATGCAAGAAACATATCTTGCATATAATTTTGACCATAACCATAATGATATAACTTTCTCTTTAAAAGAGATAGTCACCATATGGATGTCGATGAATATGTGGTAGTGCCAAATTAATTGAGAGATCTAGAAGAGCCAATTATTACTATTTTGGAGAAACACAATTGATTACCAATAAGATATTGTATTGTAATAAGTCTCAAAGAAACTTGTTTAGTTTCTAAAGTATTCGCGAAAGCGGTTGGTTATATTGAGACTATAAATAAAGAAAAGATTTAATATCTTTTATTACTACAATTTATAGCGGAGAAATATGTATGTGAAAAGCTACCCCTTTATTTTTCAGTTTGTACTACACAAATAAAAGAATACCATACTAAAGTGAATGTTTATTGATATAAAAACTCATATCATAATAAACTTGGAGTTTATTGATAATTGTACACGTCATAGTATAAATCTGAAGTTTATCAATATTGATAATTCATTCAGTTGGCATAATTGATTTTAGTATGATGTGCAAAAATAATAGAAAATTCACGAGGGTAAATGTTAAAGAACTAGAAAGTTCTTTACGAATTCTCTTATGTTGTTTGTTCTCATCAATTAATGGACCAACTAAAATTGAGATTGAATCTCATGAATACTGAAAATATCAAAAGTAAATATGGGTCCATTCACCTGCCATGTATACCACATAAGATGCATTTATGAGATGGTTACATGTGCGATTATTATTAAACCGCAACATGGTGTTTGCGAGGTAACTTGCTCAGCATATTCCAGATTTTCTATTCAAGAACTTCATCTTGATAAGTTGGTTTGCATCACAGCTGATTTAGCAAAATAATTTATTGAGTGCCTCTACTTAATAGCTAAACAATTGCTTATGAAAATAAAATTTTGTATATCAGTTTGATATACGTTATATACGAAAGTATATTATTTTCTCCCCTCACAAGTGGTTCATGGTCAGGAACCAAATAATTTCATCTTATTATTATTGATGTGAGGTGTATATTTTGATTAACACCATAACGCACAAAGATGGATTCTCAAAGTTGAGGAAACAAGTTAGTTTTTCTAATATGATGGGGAGACAAGATACAACAATTGAGAAAAAGTTACGTGGAATGAATTATCATGTGTACATCTAGATTCTCTAATAAGATAATATGAGCTTGAAGTTCATAAAAGATAATTCATCTACAATATATTGCAAAGCATGCCGCACGCATTTTATGACCCAAAGAAAGTAACTATATTCTCACTGTAAATGCCTATATTAAGTCTTAGAAGGAAAAAGTCTATGGTACGCTTAAAGCGTATAGAAAATCGATTTCAAATAAACTTCTTGATAAAGAAGATGAGCAAATGATCAAAATTATCATAATAAAAGAGGAAAGTGATCTAGAAGATCACATGACATAACACTTCATAAAATCTCATGAAAGATTCAAGTACCTGAATATATAAATGAAGAGATCTCTATGTTATATCTTTATGAAAAATAAGGAGGTTGGAACCGATATAAAATATTTATCGACGACATTGATTATTGCACCAAAATATATATGAGGATCTTAAGTTTGAAAAAATAATTCGAATAGAATTGGTTTCATATGAAAGACATGTAATTTTGGACATGTAGTTCAAAAACTTGAAAGTATAAAGTCAATGGTATGTGCAGTCACCTTTATCTATCTTATATGTCTAGCACAACATGAAAACTTGATATGCATCTAATTAAAGTCTATTATATGGGTTATTTGACTATACTTATATGACAATCTCCAAATAATTTATATTGCTTGAAGCATATACAATTCTTGATCTTGAAGTACCACTTCCTAAGTGCAATTTGTGCACACACACACATATATATATATATATATATATATATATATATATCTTGCTATAACTATAAGCATGATAATGTGATAGCGGAGATTTTCAAGGTGCAACATATTCATTGGAGTTAATATGACGAATTTATTCACCAAATCTCTATCGATGTTGTGACGACCCGCCCCGTTTCCCCCATATTATGTTGCTCTAGGTTTCAATATCAGTATTTGAATGAATCGGATAGAATTGAATTGGTTTTAGTTGGAAATGAGGCACCTAGCCTCTTAGAAGAAAGCTTATTTTGGAAAAGTCAACCGGAAGTTGACTATATAGTTAGAAGGCTCGGATATGAATTTAGGTGATTTGGTTAGCTTCGGGGGATGATTTGTGACTTAGGAGTATGATCAGAATTGATTTTGGAGGTCCGGTGTAGAATTAGGCTTGAATTGGCGAAGTTGGAATTTTGGCGAATTCTGATGGATAGGTGAGATTTTGATCCGAGGGTCGGAATGAAATTCCGAGAGTTGCAATAGCTTCGTTAGGTGATTTTGGATATGTCTGCAAATTTTCAGGTCATTCGAACGTCGTTTGGTTGGGTTTTTGATTGAATGAGAATTTTGAAAGTTTTAGTTTAACTTAGGCTTGAATCCGTCGCGATTTAATGATTTTTGTGTTGATTGACGTGCTTTGATGATTGGAACAAGTTTGTATGATATTTTGGAGTAGGTTGGTATTTTTGGTTGAGGTCCCGGGGGCCTCGGGGTGATTTCGGGTGATCAAACGGACTATTTTTGGTTTTGGGAGATAGCGGATTTTCTGTTGAAGTGTTGCAGAAACTTTGTTCATCGCGTTCGCGTGAGGTGTAACGCGAACGCGTAGAGTAATTTGGAGGCCTGGAAAATTAGCCTTCGCGTTCGCAAAGGGGAAGTCGTGTTCGTGAAGCTATGGGATTTAATTGATCGCGTTCGCGTGAAGAGCATCGCGTTCGCGATGGAGGTGCCGCATTCGCGCAAGAGGGCCTGGGAGCCCAGTCCATTTAAGTCATCGCGTTCGTGATGGATGGTTCGCATTCGCGTAGAGTATTTTGGATTTTTAAAAGTTTGGTCTTCGCGTTCGCGTGGGTGTTGTCGCGAATGCGATGAAGGAATTCCAGGACTGGACAGGATGTTTAAGGACATTTCATCCGCGAACTAACTCATTTCTTTCACTATTTTTGGACATCTTGGGAGCTTTTGGCGAGGGATTAAGAGGGTTTCGACTGGGAATCGATTGGAGGTAAGTTTTATGAGTTAAATACATGATTTTAATAAAGAATCATCCTTGAAATTCATGAGATTATGACTAAATTATAATAAATTAGGGCTTGAAGTAAAAATTCTAAATTTAGGGTTTGAGGGGCCATTTGTGGTCCGGTTTGGGAGTTCTTGGTATGTACGGACTCGTGGCGAGACGAGGATTCTAGAAATGTAAATTTCAAAATTTTTCGAGACGTGGGCCTGGGGCTCGGGTTTTGCCAATTTTGTGTTTTTGAGTATTTTTCGAGTTATTTCGATTGGGTTATGTCCCATTAGTATGTTATAATGTATTTCTTATGGTTTTTATCAGATTCGACGCGTGAAGAGGTGGATTCGAGAGGAAAAGGCATGGCAGACTAGTTTTGTGGCCGGCTTGAGGTGAGTAATAGATGTAGATGATGACCTGAAGGCTTGAAACCCCGGTATCTCACATTGTGATGCTATATTGAGGCGAGACATGTACTATACGGTGAGTGCGGGGTCGATTGTGATTGAGGACTGTCGCCTATTCGGACCGAGTGATGTTGTACTATATCATTGGCTAGAAATTAGCTGGTAAACCTCCTACTTGGATGATTATGGATATATAATTGGGCTGCATGCCGGTTATTTGGATCCCGTAGGGATTATTATCACTGTTTCCATGATGTATAACATGTTTTCATGATATGAGTCCAGAGTTAAATATCGTCTCGAAATGACTAGTAAAATTTTAAGGTTCTAAACACCTAATTATAATTTCTGATAATTGGAACTAAAAATGGTAAGTTTGACTGTGCCCGTGTGGCTTGCATGCATATAGCTGGACTAATAGTGGATCGGGCTGTACGCCGCAGCGGTGTGACATTGATATTGCGCTTGGGGTGTAGGAGTCCCTACGGGGTCTGAACCCCCCACAGTGAGCGCTGGGTACCTAATGGATCGGGCTACGCGCCGTAGCGGTCATGTGCATTGCATTGCATTCATACATTGATATCTATTTGTTTATCTGTCGTTGATTATTGTTGTTTCATCGTTTAATGTGCTAAGTGGTTAGTTTCAGCTTTGCATTGTGGTATTTCG
>MU745975.1:9071-19534 GCA_026770625.1 Nicotiana glauca
AAAGAGGCATCGCATTTGCGATGGCCTTCAGTCGCATTTGCGATCACTGGCTTCGCATTTGCGAAGCTTGGCCTACCTGGGCTGGTTTCGCATTTGCGATAGCTGGGCATTCGCAAATGCGAACCCTAGATTCGCATTTGCGAAAGTTGCAGAAGCCACAATACCAGATTTTTAAAACATGAGAAATGCAATCCGATGCCTATCCAAAACTCACTCGAGCCCTCGGGGCTCCAAACCAAACATGCACACAACCTCAAAAATATCCTACAGACTTATTCGTGTGATCAAATCGCCAAAATAACATCAACATTAATGAATCAAGCCTCAAAATCATCATTTTCATTTCAAACTTCATAAACTTCCAACTTTAGATATTTAGGTCCGAAACACGTCAAATGACGTCTGATTTCGTCCAAACTTTACAGAAAGCGCTTAACACATATTTAAGTCTTGTACCGGGCGTCGGAACCAAAATACGAGCCTGATACCATAGTATTTTATTCAATTTCCATTTCCATTTTCCTTAATAATTTCAAAAAAATAATTTAACAGAAAAATTCTTTCCTCGAGCTCTAGACCTCGAAATTCGACTCCGGGCACATGTCCGAGTCCCATATTTTTCTACAGACTTTCCGGGACTGTCCAACCTCGGGTTCGGGTCCGTTTGCCCAAAATGTTGACCAAAGTCAACTTTAATCATATTAATATCAAAAATCTTCAAATATTTCACATAATTCACATATTTCAACATAAAATCTTTCCGGCTACGCGCCCGGACTGTGCACGTATATCGAATAAAGTAAAAATAAGGTTTTCAAGGCCTTGGAAGCACGAAACGGATGAGGAAACAGGTGATTCACAATAGCGCATGAAAATCTGGGAATCGGGTATTTTATAGCGCAAAAAAAAAGCATGGGTTATAGCACACGAAAATATGTGAATCGAGCTAAATTCTCATTTTTTGGCCCTAAAATGGAAAAAAGAGGAACGGTCATGGATGGGCAGTGACCATTTTTCCTTAGGTTGTTTTTTATGGTTCGAAAATTTTTTAGGCGGTCCGAGTCCGATGACCTAGGCCCATGCGGAAGGCATGAGTTATAGAACAAAAAGCTTGGAATTAGGCATAATTCCAAATTTATGGTCCTAAAATCCCGAAAAAATGAGTAACGGTCATTGTATGGTAGTGACTAATGTTTCTTATGTCGTTTTTGATGGTCATGAAAATTTTAGGCGGTCCGGGAATCGGGCGTAATTCCAGTTTATGGCCCCTAAAAAGCCAAATAACGAGGAACAATCATGGGTGGCCGGTGGCTATTGTTCTTAAGGTAGTTTTTGACGGTCTGAAAAAATTTTAGGCAGTCTAGTTCTAGGCGCCCGACCCACGCGTAAGTCCGGGGCTATAGCACACGAAAAATTTGGGAATTGAGCGTAACTCCAGTTTATGGCCCTAAAAGGTAAAAAAAAAATGGTCATGGTTGGACGGTGACTATAGTTCCTTAGGTCAATTTTTATGGTCCAAAAAAATGTTAGGCGGTCCAAGTCCAAGAGCCCGGGCCTACGCGCAAGGCATGGGCTATAGCATACGAAAATCTAGGAATCAGGCGTAATTTGAGCTTTATGGCCCTAAAACATCAAAAAATGAATGGTCATGGAGGGGCGGTGACTAATGTTCCTTAGGTAATTTTTTATGTTCCCAAATTTTTTAGGGAGTCTGGGTTCAGGCGCCTGGGCCCAAGCGAAAGTCTTGGGCTATAACACACGAAGATCTGAAATTCGGGTGTAATTCCAGTATTTTGGCTCTAAAGCGCCAAAAAATAAGGAACGGTCATGGATGAGAGGTGGATATTGTTCCTTAGATCATTTTTCATGGTCCAAAAATTTAGAGGGTCCAAGTCCGAACACTCGAGCTCACGCGAAAATAGCACACAAAAATATGGGAATCGGGTCGAATTCTCGTTTTATGGCACTAAAATACAAAAAGAGAGGACAACCATGGCAGGGTGGTGACTAACGCTACTTAGGTCATTTTTATGGTCCAAAAAAATTTAGGCGGTCCCCGTCCGTCGCCCGGATCCACACAAAGGCGTGGGCTATAGCACAAGAAACTATGGGAATCAGAATGAAAATTCGTTTTATGGCCTTAAAATGCAAAAAAAGGAGGAACGGTCATGGTAGGGCGATAACCCCAATGTTCCTTAGGTCATTTAGATAATCCTTATAAATTTTAGACGGTATGTGTCTAGGGTCCTGGACCCACGCAAAAAGCATGGGAAATAGCGCACGAAAATATGAGAATTGGGTCGAATTCTCGTTTTATGGCCCTAAATCACCAATAAATGTGGAACGATCATGGGCAAGGTGGTTACCAATATTCCTTAGGACATTTATGATGGTCTAGATAAATTTTAGGTGGTCCAGTTCTGGGCCCATAGGCCCACGCGGGAGGCGTGGGCTATATAACACGAAAACATGGAAATCAGGCCAAATTCTCGTTTATAGACTTAAAATGCCAAAAAATGAGGAACGATAATGGCGGGGAGATGACCAATGTTTTTAGGATATTTTTTATGGTCTGAATAAATTTTAGGCAATTTGGGTCCCGAGTCCCAGGCTCACGCAGAAGGCGTGTGCTATAACACATAAAAATATGAGAATCGGGTCGAATTCTAGTTTTATGGCCCTAAAACGCCAAAAAATGAGCAATAGTCATGGAGGGGTGGTGATCAATGTTACTTAGTTAATTTTTGATGGTCTATAATAAGTTTTAAGTGGTCCGAGTCCGGGAGCCCGAGCCCACGCAGAAGGCGTGGGCTATAGCACCTAAAAATATGAGAATCGAGCCGAATTCTCATTTTATGGCCCTAAAATGCAAACAAATGAGTAACAGTCCAGTGAGATGGTGACCGAAATTCCTTAGGTCATTTTTTATGGTGCGGATAAATTTTATACGGTCTGGGTCAAGGGGCGGTGGCCCACGCTGAAGGCGTGGGCTATAGCACACGAAAATATGAGAATAGGGCCAAATTCTCATTTTATGGCTCAAAACATTTAAAAATGAGGAACGATCATGGCGGTGCAGTGAGAAATGTTCTTTAGGTCATTTTTGGTGGTATGGATAAAGTTTAGTTGGTTTGGGTTCGGGGGCCGGAGCCATGCCGAAGGCATGGGTAATAGCACACAAAAATATGGGAATCAGGCTGAATTCTCGTTTTATGGCCCTAAAACGCCAAAACAATGAGGAACAGTCATGGCGGGTAGGTGAATAATGTTCCTTAGTTTAATTTTTATGGTTTGGATAATTTTTAGACGTTCCGGGTTCGAGGGGCCCGGGCGCACGCGAAAGGCATGGGCTGCACACAAAAATATGGAAATCGAGCTAAATTCAATTTTTATGGCCCTAAAATGCCAAAAATGAGGAACAGTCATGGTAGGACGATGACCAATGTTCCTTAGGTAATATTTGATGGTTCAGATAAAGGTTAGGCGGTCCGGGTCCGAGTTTCGTAGCCCAAGCAGAAGATGTAGGCTATAATACACGAAATTATGGGTAATGTAGAATTCTCATTTTATGCCCCTAAAATGCCAAAAAATGAGGAACGGTTATGGTGGAACATTGACCACTGTTCCATAGGTCATTTTTGGCATTTTGGATAAATTTTTGGCAGTACGGGTCTGGCGGCCGGGGCCTACACATAATGCATGGTTTATAGCACATAAAAATATGGGAATCGGGCCAAATTTTTGTTTTATGGCCCTAAAACTCCAAAAACTCAGGAATGGTTATGGAGGGATGGTGACCAATATTCCTTAGGTAATTTTTTATAAGGCCCACGTGGAAGGCGTGGACTATAACACATGAAAATATGAAAATTGAGCCGAATTCTTGTTTTATAGCCCTAAAATGCCAAAAAAAAGAAACAATCATGGAGGGTTGGTGACAAATGTTCCTTATGTCATTTTTTATGGTTGGGATAAATTTTATGCAGTCCTATCCGGAAGCATGGGCCTATATTGAAGACGTAGACTATATCACACAAAAATATGGGAATCGGGGCGGATTCTCATTTTATGGCTTTAAAATACAAAACAAATATGGAACGGTCATAGCGGGGCAGTGGCCAATGTTCCTTAGGTCATTTTTGATGATCTGAATAAAGTTTGGGCGGTTCGGGTCCAGAAGCCGGAGCCCAAGCGAAAGGCATCGGCATGGTCTATGGCACAAAAAAAATTGGAAATTAGGCCGAATTCTCATTTTATAACCCTAAAACGCCAAAAAAATAAGAAACGGTCATGGCGGGTGTCGCACCCCTTTTTCTCCTTCGCGGAGTCTGGGTTCGATATTTTTGGGACAACTAGTTTCCTTTTGGGAAAAGGTATGGAAATTGAAGAGTCGCCAGCTAACGGATTAAGGTGCGTTAGGGCACCTAATGCAAATAACACATGAAACCGATTTACATTACCAGAGATTGGGTAAGGGCTCGAAATTACCTTGAGGGGAAGATGTTAGGTACCCCTTGAGGTCCACAGCGGTGGGTCCCGACCAAACTTATTTTTGAGAATTAGTCATTGAGGGAATAAAGAAATTTAAACACAGAGGGATTAAAACAGGAATAAAGGAGGTCCTAGGTTTATTAGCCTATAAGATCATTTCTGTGCAATACCCGGTAAACTTTCCTCAAATAGAGGTGTTACGCGTTGTGAGCACGTGATTTTCCCCCAACATGGATTACTCCTACATAATTCCAATAATTAGGTTTCTTCTTTTAATTATTTGTTATTTTAGGAATTTTTGTGAGATTTTTATTTAATTATTTGCATTTTTGTACATGTGTAAGTTTTATTAAACTATGAAAAATACCAAAAGATCATGCATTGCATTTAGAATTTATTTTGATATTTTTTAGGATTAATGAATTAATTATTTGCTCTATTAAAAATGAAAATCACAAAAATGGCCAATTTCTACATTTTTATCCTTTTATTGAATTTTCTCTTTTAATTTAGGATTAAATAGCTTTTATAATTTTGTAATTAATTAATTAGTTTAATTTTTCATATTCTAGGTAATCCAGGATTCTTTTTAATTATTAGGATTTTTAATTAAAAGAAAGAAAGAAAGAAAGAAAAGATTTTGAAATAAAAGAAAAGGGGTTTATTTTTCATAAATTGGACCCCCAAAAAAGAGCCCAGAATTTGGAACGAACTAGCCAAAAACCGTCTCCAGACCCGGGCCCAAAATTGATTTAAACCGGTCCACCCTATATAGCCCCTAAACGACCCCGTTTTGCCTCATTTCATCACAGTCGTTGATTTTCATCATCCAACGGCTCGGAACTATTTTGTACTTAACCATATAACGGTCCGAATTAAGTTCAACCCTACCAAAGACCAAAAATCCAGTTTATTTCCGTCTCTCATTCTCTGAAGACCGAAAACCCTAGCCGCCTTTGGAACCCTAACCGCCGCCGCTGCAAATCACCCACCGAAAATCGCCTCACGACGGTTCCGGTGGTCCAATCGACCCCAAAATTACATCCTGAACTCCCCTTCGCCTCCTTATTCCCAACCTCTAATTGGCTTCCATCGAATCCCTTTAGAATTGTTCGAATCTTAGATATAAATCACGGCCCAAAATTTGAACCGTCCCAAATCGTTCCAAATTCACACCACGTGATGCTTACCCCTATCTGAATCCCAAACCACCATTAGCCCCTTTCGAATCAACCCCGTGTTCCTTGAATTTCAAATCTCAGGACCCCAGAAAAACCCTAATTTTCTTCTTCGTTGTACCAGGCTGAATGGACTTAAAACCTTCATTAATCGACTGTTCTTGTCAAAGTCCATATTGCACTTCAAGGTATTTGGACAAGTTCATATCTTGATCCAACTTCGATTCCGGTCTAGTAGTTCCTTTTCTTTTCTTTAATTTAGATTTTTGTTTTCCTCTTTGCATACTAGACCGTTTTTAGCAGCATTATTAGGTTTTTTTAGTTTCAAATTGTTTAATTTCCTTGCTTTTGTTTTCCGGTTTTTTTGGTTTTCGTTTTTGTGTTCAATTGTATGCCTGCTCCTTTCTTCTTCATGTTTCCATTTGTCCCTGTGCAGTAAATTGACGGGAGCATGCCTAAATCTTGCTAAGTTAGATTAATGTTTGTTTCAAATTTGTATAGAGTCTTTTTAGCCCATCTTTGTAATTCTGTTTGCGTTTAATTATAAAGGTTTTGATCATCTTGAATCTAGTTTAGGTTGAATTAGGAGAACATTTCTTCTCTTGAATTGATTTAGTTTCTAGTTTTAGATGGCAGCGTCATGATTTTTCCTAGGCCTTTTTAATTTGAATTCCCGATCCTCCCTAGGTTTTTTTTGTTTGCCACGATTTGCCAACAAATAGGAACTTTAGGGACCTAACTGAACCAGAAGTTTAGGTAAAATGAAATAAGCAGGTTTTAAAAGATTAAAACTGGACTTTTACATTTAAAAAATATCAGAATGTTCTAAGAATATCACAGCTGTCCCTATCCTCAGCATAAAATGCTGGAATTGGATGAGAAAAAGGACAGACATCTGTACAGAAATGCTGTACTATTTTGAAATTTCAAAATTAAGTCAGAATATTCTTTTCTTAGATGCTCTTTAGGCACTCTATATAAAGAAAGCATTCCCTCACTCACACAGACAGATTTTCAGCACTAATGTACTGCACAAAAATCATTCTCTCTTCTGAAAAGACTAAGTTTCAAAATTTGAGAAAAACTTTCCTCCTTGGTTTTCTGAAAAGCTGAAAATGACTTGAAGGAGAATAACTTCTCTTGGTCTTCTTGAGTTGAAATCTCTAGGCTCTTGAGAGCTGAATTTGGGTTCTAATTTGGCTGTTTGTTTGGTTGCCTGTTGTTGCTCACTATTTTGGAAGAATCGGCTGTTTAATGATCTTTATTTGGTCCTTCTTTGAATCATCTATAGGTATGTAACCATGTTTTGGCTATGAGAATGACTCTACTTGTGCAATCTGAAGTTATTCATGACTATGAGTGTATGGATGTATGTGTCAACAGTAGAAATTAATGTGTTTGTTCATTATTCTTCATAAGCTTTTCATGTGCCTTTCTATGAATTTCAATATGTAGAAAAATATTGTTAAAATAGCATAAATAGCTATATCTTATAACAATATTTAGGTTTAGTTTTGTTTATGATGCTTTCTTTCTCCCCTTCATCTGATTCCTTTTATTCCAAAATACTGCTTTCATTTGTCTTTTGACTGTTTGGTCATAAGCTGTAGCCTGTTGGTTTAGCAACCAGTTGGTTGGACCAATTGGCTCTAAAAGCTTTTAAGGTGGGATTTACATGTTGAGGAAAGAAGATGAGACTACCGAGATTCTGAGTTGGAAACTCTAATGATTTGTGTGTTTAACTTTCACTATAGTTAAACTCATGAATAATCAATTTTTATTATTATTGCATTCTTAAGATTTAACTTAGGTCTGGCATAGTAGCATAACTAAAGTAATCTTGTGAATCTGACATTTTCCATGGTCAGATCCATGAGATACTTAAAAAATAGGATTGATTTAGCCACAAGAAGTCTCATGTTGGGAGCCTGGCCAAATAGTGTTGTAGGAAGCAGTTCCGTAGCTGAGTTCTTGCAGATTTTGCACTTTGGATTCAAAGAAGTGTTGAAAGGAAATTTTGGAATCAGTAGAAGCCTTCTTTTTACTGTATTTTTGTTTATTTAGAATTTCTTGGATGTCAGCTGTTAATGTGCTGATTCTTTAACAATTAAAACTTCATTGTATAATTTTAGGATTCACAAATTTGTAAATGGACTGTTAATTTTAAATTCAGTCATCAATAAGCCTACAAAGTGGGCTATTTTTTTTGGTGCATAAATATGTTTGGGAGATGTATGCCAAATCTGGAATTGGGTCACAATTAGGCCCAAACCCTGGGCCTATTCAATGCAAGTGTACCTGAGCCGTTTGGGCTTGGGCATTTGGACTTCACGAGTTGACCCAACAGAGTTTAATTCTTCAAATGCAAATCTTTGTTCAATACAGTTTGAATTTTAATTCGTAGAGTTAATTTCCAAATTAGTTTTTGTAGCAATTTTCCATGAGAACGGTTTGAATTTAATTGAATCTTCATTAATCAGTTTTTTAGCGCTGGGCTGTGCGTTTTAAGATTTGTATTTGTAATCCAGGCATTCTGATTTCTGGGCCATTCGTGAGCCCCATCTTTCAGCTCAAAGCTGACTCATAACTGGGCCATATTTGGCCTATTTCTCTTCACCCAAAAACTTCCTAACAACCTTTCTCCTTAATTAGTTAGCCTTTGTTGAATTAAGTCCCAAATAGGAGTATATTAGTTGACCTTAATTAATTTTCCTCGTAAGAAGAAATAAATTGGGGCGTGCCATACAAATATAATCTTTTAATTTATGGCCCTCATATAAATAAAATTAATTTAGGAATGCCTTGAATAATTGTAGTTTGCTTTAGGTCCAATTTAGATTAGTATTGCGATTATGTATACGTTCGCGTAACATAATTGCAAATTAAATTCTTAAAAGACTCGAGGTATGCGTTCACGCAACTTAAATTATTTTTTCTTAATAAATAAACAAAGCGTTATTAATTGTGGACACGTTCGCATGACATGGTTTTTGACGCGCCAAAGGAAAGAGTATACGTACGCGTAACTCAATTCTTCAATTACGAATACATCAAGTGATTAAAAGCGGTAAAAAGACAATTGCACATCGGTCCTAAAATGAGTAATTAGACAATTTAAGCCAAGTAATAATCACTAAGCAACTGTGCTAGAACCACGAAATCCGGCAATGCCTAACACCTTCTCCCGGGCTAGCAGAATACTCATCTAGAATTTCTGGTTCGCAGACTTCAAAAGGAAAGTCTAAATTTCCTCGATATGAGATTTAAAATAAACCGGTGACTTGGGATACCATTTAGTGTATTTCAAGTGGCGACTCTAAAAATAAATAAATAATTCTATTTTAAATAATGTCACTTAAAGTGGAAAAACTCCATTATATCCCTCACGGTGGGTGATAAAAAAGGAGGTGTGACAGCTCTGGCGACTCCGCTGGGAATATAACCCCGAACTTCTGGTTAAGGGTTTAAGAATTCGAGCTTGTTAATGTGATTTTTATTTGGTTTTATTATTGACAATACTGTATTTTGTGGACTTAATGTGCTAATTGTCATTTACCGCTTTGATATTATTTGAACTGTATTTAAATATCTTTTTACGCCACCCATCTGAGTCTTTTGAAAATGGGGCACACGTTCGCGTGACCCGCTTTTTCTATAAAAGTTATACCAAAATAAGACGGGGCTGGGCAAGCAACAAGGCCAACCAGACTTTCGTGCTCCCGATACATTGCCCCCTCCTTGACCCCAGTTGTCTGCTCGGGTAAACCCAAGTCTAGACCACCGACAGCAGGTTTTAAACTTATAATAACACAATCTCATACCGGATTCCTAGTAGGAATGATTATTTGCATCACGTGCATTTGACCTTGGAGACTCAACACAGGGGTTGGTCCATCTAGGACAGGTGTACCCCAAATAAAAGACCATCTTGATGCATCCTACGTGCTATGTGAATATTTATTTATTTCGGCTTGCATGTTGACCGGTTAGGAAGTGAGGTAGGATAGAGAATTTACTCGGTTTCTAAAAATTCCGGTATTTGAAAATATCCCGAAACTCTGGCGAACTTTTGAAAAAAGAAAAAGAGAAAGGAAAATATATTTCAAAAAGAGTGAGTCAAATATCATATTTTTACGACAAAACTGACCGAACTACACGGATCTAATTCTCACCGGATGTGAGATACATAGGTAAACCTCATCGTTTCCGGCCCCAATTTTAAAAAATCTAAAAATATTTTCCTTTAGTTCCTTCTTTAAAAATCTTTCCTTAGAAAATTCAAAAAAAAGTAGTTTTTAAACTAAAAAAAATGGTTTCCTTCTTTCTAATATCTTTCATACAAAAAAAGAAAAATCAATAAATATTAAAATCTAAAAATACGGGCTTCATTCATTTTGAAATATCTTTCCAAATAAAATAAAAAAATCCGAAACAAAAATCCAAAAATACTTTCTTCTTCTTTAGAAGTCTTTCTTTTGCAAATGTCAATAAAAGTTTTGAAAAAAAAAATGAAATCCAAAAAATATTTTTGCTTTTCTTTAGAACTACTTTTGTAAATAAATAAAAGTTCAGAAATTCATAACATTTTTTTTTAAAAAAAAAGTCCCTCTTTCGAAAATTAAAAGGTTACATCCAAAATAAAAAAATATTTTCTTTGGTTACATCCAAAATAAAAAAATATTTTCTTTCTTCTTTAGAAAAAGAGAAAAAAAATTCCTTTTACTTTTGAAATTCCCAAAGTTCCAATCAAAAGAAAAGGAATTCTTAGAAGTCTTTCTTTCAAAAAATAAAAGA
>MU745975.1:20839-36130 GCA_026770625.1 Nicotiana glauca
TATTTACACTCTTATCGATCTTCCCGAACTACGTAAGATTTGATTCATGTGGGGTCATGATACGTAGGCAATCCCCATCAGATTCGATTATAGCCATAAAATTAGTTGAGTAAGAAGAAAAAAAAAGAGTGACAAAAATAAAAGAGTGACAAAAAAAAGAGTGCAAAAATAAAAGAGCGGCAAAAACAAGATGAAAAAAAATCAACAAGAGTGATTAAATAGAGGCAGAAATGAAGAAAAGAGGTACGTACTGAAAGGGTTAGTTAAGGCCGGGATGAAACATACAACCGTTCAAACACACGGTAGAAGCATTTAAGTGTTAGGTGCATTGCATCCCAACATGCGATTTCCTATATGTTAAATGTCTCAAAACTAACAAGGTTGTTGGTGTGAGCAAGTTAGCCAGGTTCTGTTCAGGTGGTTGGTTTTGTTGGTATGCAGTGATGAGCGTGCAACCTTGCATGCGGCCACAACATCATACACAAAATCGAGCTCTACCTCCCAGAAATGCCCATCCTTACCAAGCTCCATACAATCCCCAATAAAATGTTCCTCAGTACAATCCTAGCCCAAGAAAGCCTTTCAAAAGGAATCAGTTCACCCCTATTGGTGAATCATACTCGGGTTTGTTCCAAAAGCTAGTCAGGCGAGATTTCTTGCAGCCAGTGGCCCCAAACCGGCCAAATCCCGAGTCCTCTCGTGCTGAGCTGATGCTAGATGTGAAATACCATTCTGGAGCGGTGGGGCACAGTACAAAGGACTGTTGGACCAAAGGACAATTGAAGACTTGATTGAAGCTAAAAGAATCATTTTTCGGGATGAAGAAAATCTTGATGTAATGAACAATCTGTTGTCAATCCACAACATCAGGCTAATAGTCGGAATGATTTGCGAAGCTGAGGAATTTGATCCGGCACTGAAGGCCATTGCAGCCATGGCCGAAAAAGAAAAAAACCGAAAAATAGTCGTCAAGCGTGAAAGTTCCCTATCAGATGGGAGTCTTGGTAGCCAGTCTTGCCATCCTTTCTACAGCCAGATTATCTCAGGGTGTGATCCGGATGTTTTACTCTATTGTCTTACTTTATGCTGTAAACCCTTATATATTCAAAAATTGAAAAAAAAGAAGAAAAAATTATCAAAAATCAAAAAATCAAATGAAATTAATATTTCATTGTTCAGGAATATCTTTTTTCTTAGTCTTGTCACTTTTCTTATTTTTTTTTCAGTTCTGTTAAATATAGATTTCAATAAACATGACATGCTTAAGGATTTCATGCCCAAATCCTGAAAGCTGTCAGACCTCAAAATAATGAATCAAGAATTAGATCCCAATGAGAATAGAGTTTAAGGAAATAAAATAAAGAGTTGGAACAACTGAAGGAAAATTGGTTCCAAAATAGGAAATGTCCATACATTACAACAAGAGTACTGCCAAAAGAGTGCGTTGTATTTGAGACACATCAAAAGAAATATCCCTGAAACAACTGTCAATACAAATGTAGCCAAAAGGTACTCTGATTGATCTTCCATATAGTATTAATATTCTCCAGTTGGGATGACGAAGGCTTTCAGTCTCACTATCCAAACACTTAACCCTTTGCAAACCCGCTTGAGCCGGTTACTCTTCTTTGATTATCCTCTTTGGAATCTGAAAGTGTTATTGAAAAAAAATAATTCAAAAATGAAAAAAAGAAAAAAAGAAAGAAAAAGAAATGAAAAAAAAGAGGAAGAAAAGACAAAGAAAATGAAAACAAAAAAAATGAAAAAGAGAGGAAAAGGAAAAAGAAAGAGAAAACAAAACAAAACAGAAAAACAAAAGAAACCAAAAAGAAAGTTTCCTGAACTACGTTCGACTTAATTCCGAAAGGATACGTAGGCAGACTCTCTCTGGGTTCAGTCACACCAAAATAAAAATCTAAATTCTCCCAAAAAAAAGTGAAACTGGGTCAAGTGTTATAATGGTTTGGCAATGATCCTGCCTGATTGGTTCCAAAGTTGTAATTCGATCCAAAATTTTTTTACCCAAATCCTGTTCAAGTCCTTCCGATCAATTGGTGAGAATGTTCAAAGATCAGAGAATGCAACTATTGGATTCGATGCAATCAAAACGAGAGAAATAAAATGAGAGAGTCTTATTGGTGAAAACCCTCACGGGCACCGTAAGGCGCTGGTAAGCAGAGAAATGAGAATGAGAGAGTCTTGTTAGTAAAAACTCGCAAAGAGCACTATAAGACGATGGTAAGAAGAAAAATAAAAGAGGCCATATCGTGAAAACCCGCAAAGTGCGCCCCTGATCGAAAAGAGTATCCTCACAGCCATCGGCGCCGACAGAATCCTGGCAAGGTTTCTCAATTTTGAGGCAAAAATTGTGATGAATTTCTGAGAGTCGGACGGTTTACATAGATCATGCATCCAGTCCAAAAGGCAAGTCATGTTCATTGAAGTCCGTATGTACTCCAGATAAGTCCTTCTTTGCTCTCCCCGAAAGGGATACCTCTTGTTTAAATTCATTATCCTGTCCATTATTTATTTTTCTTTGAATCCCTTTCGGTCTAACTCTATTCCGGAACTGAGACAAAGAAGGGATGGCAAGACTAATTTACAGGGTTCTCATTTGACACGATCCAATGTGAAAAAAAAGCACCCAGCTTCAGCAGGTGCATCAAGTCGACCTCGACTAGCCATGGCGGCCGATGCTCCGAAATTGAAAACTCTTGGAAAGAGAAAATCAAATGGAGAGCCTATAAAGGCAAATAAAATTAAAAAGGTTGAGTCCCACATGGCCAACCATCTCGGCAAAAGTTTGAAAAGCCAAGGTACCGAAATAATCTGAAATGAAGTTGGAAGAAAGGAGCCAGAAATGAAAGGCCTATGAAGGCGAAATAAAATTGGAAAAGTTTAAGTCCCACGCGGCTAGCCGTCACATCAAAGTTTAAGGAACCAAAAGTTCCCCAATGTTTCAAAGAAAATAAAAGAAAATAAAAGAAAAGAAAAAAAAGAAAAAGAGAAGGAAGTCAGAAAGGAAAGGCCTACGAAGGCAAAATAAAGTCGAAAAGGTTGAGTTCCACCAACCAACCGTCATGGAAAAATCCGAAAAAAAAAACCCAGAGGTTGTTAGGACCTGAAATGAATTTGATCCTGTAATGACCCGGCCGGTTATTTTTAGAATTTACACCCCGATCCCCTATTAACTGTTTCCCCTAAGTTCATTTCTGCTATTTTGGTTTGCTGGGAGGCTCAATGTTGAGTTTCCGAGAGTTTTGGGACACTTAGTCCCTAAATGAGAGCTTAAGTGTTGGAAAGTGGTATGTGGTCGGAATAGTGTAAAGACGGCTTCGGAATGGAAATCTGATGGTTCCGCTAGCTCCGTTAGGTGATTTCGAGGTTGGGAACGTGTTCGGAATGTATCTTGGAAGTCCGTAGCTAATTTAGGCTTGAAATGCCGAAGTTTGAATTTTTGAAGTTTCCGGTCCAATAGTGAGATTTTGATCCGATGGTTGGAATGGAATTCCGGAAGTTGCAGCAGCTCCACTATGTCATTTATGACTTGTGTGAAAAATTTGGGGCCAATCGGACTTGATTTGATAGGTTTTGGTGTTGTTCATGGAATTTGAAATTTCTAAGTTCTTAAGCTTGAATCCGAAGTTGATTGGTGTTTTGATGTTATTTGGAGTGATTCGAAAGCTCTAATAGGTGTTAATGATGTTATGGGAGGTGTTTGTATGTTTGGGTGAGGTCTGAGGGCCTCGGGTGAGTTTTGAGCGAGTACGGACATTTCGAAACTTAGAAAATGGACCAGGGCATAATTTTTAGCGCTGGGCGCGCTGGTCTAGTGCTGGGCGCGTAAAAGTGACCGCGACCGCGGTCATGAAGATCCGCAGGTCGTCGGTCCAACTTCGGAAGCTCATATCTTTTGATCTACAAGGAATTTGGGGATGATTCCAAAACGAAAGTTGTAGATCTTTGAATCTAGTTTTCAAACACATACTATAATAGTCATTTGGACATCTTTAGCGAAAGTTATGGCCAAAATACTAAATCCTGTCACTGTAGAGCAAAGCCTGCGTGGTCGTTTTTGTGCGGACCGCACTGGTTTTGCGCGGACTGCAGTCATTTTTGTGCGGTCCGCATAGGTGGAATCCGTGGGGTACTTTATAAATACGAGGTTTTGGGCTTTATTTGATATTTTGACCTAGAGAGCTCGAATTTTGGCGATTTTTCGAAGGTTTTTTCAAGAAATTCATCGGGGTAAATGATTCTAAACTCGGATTTGGGGTGAAAATTTGGGGAAAATTGTAAAAACTTCAAAAAAATGAATTTTTAAGATCTGAAGAACAATCCGATGTTGGAATTTGATAAAATTGGTATGGTTAGACTCGTGAGAGTGCGAGGTTTCTGGAAATATAATTTTTACCCGATTTCGAGACATGGGCCTGGGGGGTATTTTGGTCATTTTATATAATTTCGCGTATTAGCTTAGAATTTAATTTTAGAATCAATTACTTAAATTATTATTTACGGTATGCAATTTAATTGAATAGATTTGAACCATTTGGAGTCGTATACTAGTGGCAAAAGCGTGGTTTCGGGTTGACTTGCACTTGTTCGAGGTAAGTGGCTTGTCTAACCTTGTGTGGGGGACCTTTCCCCTTAGGATTTGTTATTTGTTATTTTGAGTGCCTTGTACGTGAGGTGATGAGCACGTACTCGAGCAAATTGTTGAAAATCCGGTTTTTACTTAAGATATTGAGATTGAGTTTCTTTCATATTTGCTTTATTCTACTTGCAATTATAACCTGTGTTAGATTTGGAAAGCATGTTTAGTTGATTTAACTTGCCTAATTGCTTAAGTTACCTTGACTGTACTACGTGAAGCATGCTAGGCCAGTACTACCTGTTGCTTGTCTGTTGGTACTTCATTTCTGTATATCTTCTGGTTGTGATTGCGCATTTATATTGGGACTACGGATGTGGGATTCCGGTAGCTCCCCCCTTGTTTGTTTACTTTGGGACTGCGGGTTAGATTCCCGATAGATCCTCCTGCACTTTTACTTTGGGACTGCGGGTTAGATTCCCGATAGATCCCCCTGCACTTTTACTTTGGGACTGCGGGTTCGATTCCCGATAGATCCCCCTGCACTTTTACTTTGGGACTGCAGGTTAGATTCCCGATAGATCCCCCTGCATATTTACTATGGGACTGCGGGTTCGATTCCCGATAGATCCCCCTGCATATTTACTTTGGGACTGCGGGTTAGATTCCTGATAGATCCCCCTGCACATTGATAGTTGGACTATGGGACGGTATATTGCAGGAGATCCTTCGGATATACACATATGATGGACTACGGTACGGTATCTCGGGAGATCCACTGGACAATTGAGAAAAGGACTACAGGACGGTATCTTGGGAGATCCTCATTGTTACCATTGGTATTGAGCTGTACTTATTCTGTGGTTGCTCCGTTCCTTGTGTATTGATATTGCCTTGTTTAGCTTGTTTTATTCCACTACTGTACTCACTATTACTGCTTATTTTCATACTGTTGGTTTATATTTTATTGCTTAACCTCAGCAGGGCCCTGACCTTCCTCGTCACTACCCAACCGAGGTTAGGTTTGGCACTTACTGAGTACCGCTGTGGTGTACTCATGCCCCTTCTGCGCATGTTTTTCATGTGCATGTCCAGGTTCCTCCACCCAGGCGTACTATCATCGAGGCGGGGAGATCTAGCAGAGACTTCGAGGTATATCTGCCGTGTCTGCAGACCAGAAGTCTCTATATTATTCCAGCTTTAGTATATGACTTTCCTTTCTTTCGGTTGTTTAGATATTCTGGAGTTAGAGCAGCGTATTATGTTTCTGTTAGCCTGTGGTTCCCGTGAGTTTCCGGGTTTTGGGATTGAGTTGTAGACTTCCGCATTCTGTTTTGAGTTGTATAGGCCGAGCGGCCTTTTACATAGTTATTATTTTAATATGTTCAGTTTTAATTAATTATTCCGCAAGTTAGGTTGTTATTTCCGCATTCTTAGGCTTACCTAGTTATAGGAACTAGGTTCCATCACGACATGTTCATGGAGGGTGAACTGGGGTCGTGACAGATCCCGAGGAAACAAGCAGTTGCAGTTGAGATCTTCATCAAAGAAGCTGGGCCGAGATCAAGCGATCAAGACAATCATGGCCACAAAACCAACCACCGTTTCAAACTAACAACTGTTCTTTATTTGGAATTTGAAACAGGTGTAATTCAAAGCAACCATGCAAGAAGCAGGTGCAACCAAAAGGGAAAAACAAATGCGCAAGTGCTAAAAACAGCTTTGCAGCAACAACCCATAAAAAAAGGAAGATTCCTACAAGTTCTTTCCTGCATTTTACTTTAAAAAAATGAAATAAAAAAAGAAAGAAAAAAGAAGAAAATCCAAACAAAAATGATAGTTTATATTTCCCAATATCATTTTTACGCCTTTTCACCAACATTAGGGCTCCAATCCCTTAGTTGAGATTTTAGACATAGGGCCTCCATTCCCTAGTTGCCTTTTCTGCCAACATTAGGGCTCCAATCCCTGAGTTGAATTTTTAGACATAGGGCCTCCATTCCCTAGTCGCCTTTTTACCAACATTAGGGCTCCAATCCCTGAGTTGAGTTTTTAGACATAAGGCCTCCATTCCCTAGTCGCCTTTTACCAACATTAGAGCTCCAATCCCTGACTTGAGTTTTTAGACATAGGGCTTCAATTTCCTAGTTTCCTTTTACCAACATTAGGGCTCCCATCTTTGAGTTGAGTATTTAGATATATGGCCTCCATTCCCTAGTTTCCTTTTCACCAACATTAGGGCTCCAACACCTGAGTTGAGTTTTTAGACATAGGGCTTCCATTCCCTAGTAGCCTTTTTAACCAACATTATGGCTCCAATCCCTGAGTTGAGTTTTTAGACATAGGGCCTCCATTCCCTAGTCGCCTTTCACCAATATTAGGGCTCCAATCTCTGAGTTGAGTTTTTAGACATAGGGCCTTCATTCCCTAGTTGCGTTTTTACCAACATTAGGGCTCCAATCCCGGAGTTGAGTCTTAGATATAGGGCCTCCATTCCCTAGTTGCCTTTTACCAAAATTAGGGCTCCAATCCCTGAGTTGAGCTTTTAGACATAAGACCTCCATTCCTTAGTCGCCTTTTTACCAACATTAGGGCTCCAATCCCTGTGTTGAGTTTTTAGACATAGGGCCTCTGTTCCTTAGTCGCCTTTTCACCAACATTAGGGCTCCAATCCCTGAGTTGCGTTTTTAGACATAGGGCCTCCATTCCCTAGTCGCCTTTTTACCAACATTAGGACTCCAATCCCCGAGTTGAGATATTAGACATAGGGCCTCCATTCCCTAGTCACCTTTTACCAACACTAAGGCTCCAATCCCTGAGTTGAGTTTTTAGACATAGGGCCTCCATTCCCTAGTCGCCTTTTTTACCAACATTAGGGCTCTAATCCCTGAGTTGAGTTTTTAGACATAGGGCCTCCATTCCCTAGTCGCCTTTTTTACCAACATTAGGGCTCTAATCCCTGAGTTGAGTTTTTAGACATAGGACCTCCATTCCCTAGTTGCCTTTTTACCAACATTAGGGCTCCAATCTCTGAATTGAGTTTTTAGACATAGGGCCTCTATTTCCTAGTTGCATTTTACCAACATTAGGGCTCCAATCCCTAAGTTGAGTTTCTAGACATAGGGCCTCCATTCGCTAGTCGCCTTTTGCCAACATTAGGGCTCCAATCCCTGAGTTGATGTTTTTAGACATAGGGCCTCCATTCCCTAGTCGCCTTTTTACCAACATTAGGGCTCCAATCCCTGAGTTAAGTTTTTAGACATAGGGCCTCCATTCCCTAGTCGCCTTTTTGCAAACATTTGGGTCCAATCCCTGACTTGCGATTTTAGACATAGGGCTTCCATCCCCTAGTCGCCTTTTTTTGCCAATATTAGGCTCCAATCCCTAAGTTGAGATTTTTATACATAGGGCCTCCATTCCCTAGTCGCCTTTTTTCAACATTAGGGCTCCAATTCCTAAATTGTGATTTTAGATATAGGACCTCCATTCCCTAGTCTCTTTTTCCTTTTTAAGGCACACAATCCTGATTTTATTGCTTTCAATAAAAATCGCTTTGATTTTGTTGCGAATAACTCACAAAATTTTCCTAGTGAAAATTGGGGCAGAAAAATTTTGTTTGTTAATTTGTTTTAGTGTCTGAGCAGGTTTGACCTCGAGGCATAGGATTCGAGATGACCAAAATAATGAGTCTCAATCCAAAATAAAGAAAGGAAGAAAAAGAACAAAAAGAAATGAATTCAGAAGGTTGAAACGGAGAAAGATGCGGACTAATCAAGATATGATTGAAGTCACAAGCTTCGTATGTCCCGCCTTGATCCAAAGCTGAAGAAAGAACCAACACCTACAGCTAACGAGCATCAAGATTCAGATCGGAGTCCATAGCAAGAACCAGCTAAGACTCAAGATCAAGCTTTAAGAGATTTATAGATATGAATCTTGTAACTCGTAGTTGATAGGCTTAGCTAGCTTAGTTTTTTACTCTCCATTTTAGTGTAATAAGGAGATCAGCAAGCAGAAACAGCAGCAACAACGGTGAAATTACAGCTTTCTCGGTAGTCCCAGCTACCAAAATTTCCAGAACTACACTGACCTGATTCATTTATAGCCAAGGATATGTACGCAACCTTTAAAGCAAGGTTCGGTCAGACTCTTTTCAAAAAATGCTTCTCATGGAGTTTCAAACAGGCAAAAATCTCTCATAAATGCTCATTTTATCTTTGCCCAAAAACTCTTCGTGTCTCCGAGCAGAGAGGGGCAGTTGTGAGCACGTGATTTTTGCCCCACATGGGTTACTCCTACAGAATTCCTATAATTAGGTTTCTTCTTTTAATTATTTGTTATTTTAGGAATTTTTGTGAGATTTTTATTTAATTATTTGCATTTTTGTGCATGTTTAAGTTTTATTTAAATTATGAAAAATACCAAAATATCATGCATTGCATTTACGATTTATTTTGATATTTTTTTAGGATTAATTAATTAATTATTTGCTCTATTAAAAATAAAAATCACAAAAATGGCCAATTTCTACTTTTTTTTTTATCCTTTTATTGATTTTTTCTTTTAATTTAGGATTAAGTAGCTTTTGTAATTTTGTAATTAATTAATTAGTTTAATTTTTCATATTCTAGGTAATCTAGGATTCTTTTTAATTATTAGGATTTTTAATTAAAAAAAAGGAAGAAAAGATTTTGAAATAAAAGAAAAGGGGTTTATTTTTCCGAAATTGGACCCCCAAAAAAGAGCCCAGAATTTGGCTCGAACTAGCCCAAAACCGTCTCCAGACTGGGGCCCAAAATTAATTTAAACCGGTCCACCCTATATAGTCCCTAAACGACCCTGTTTTGCCTCATTTTATTATAGCAGTTGGATTTTCATCATCCAACGGCTCAGAATTGTTTTGTACTTAACCATATAACGGTCCGAATTAAGGTCAACCCCCCTCCCAAAGACCAAAAATCCAGTTCATTTCCATATCTCATTCTCTGAAGACCCAAAACCCTAGCTGCCTTTGGAACCCTCACCGCCTCCGCCACAAACCACCCATTGGAAATCGCCTCACGGTGGTTCCGGTGGTCCAATCGACCCCAAATTTACACCCAGAACTCCCCTTCGCCTCCTTATTCCTAACCTCCAATTGGCTTTCCTAGAATCCCTTTAGAATTGTTCGAATCTTAGATCAAAATCACGGCCCAAAATTTGAACCATCCCAAATTGTTCAAAATTCACACCCTGTGATGCTTACCCCTATCTAAATCCCAAACCACCATTAGCCCCTTTCGAATCAGCCCCGAGTTCCTCGAATTTCAAATCTCAGGACCCCAGAAAACCCTAATTTTCTTCTTCGTCTTTTTGGAGATTGTACCTGGCTGAATGGACTTAAAACCTTCATTAATCGACTGTTCTTGTTAATAACAGTTGATTAATGTTGGTCAAAGTCCATATTTCACTTCAAGGTATTTGGACAAGCTCATATCTTGATCCAGCTTTGATTCTAGTTTAGTAGTTCTTTTTCTTTTCTTTAATTTTTATTTTTGTTTTCCTCTTTGCATACTAGATTGTTTTTAGCAGCATGATTAGTTTTTTTTAGTTTCAAATTATTTCCTTTCCTTGCTTTTGTTTTCCTGTTCTTTTGGTTTTTATTTTTGTGTTCAATTGTATGCCTGCTCTTTTCTTCTTCATGTTTCTATTTGTCCCTGTCTAGTAAATTGACGGGAGCATGACTAAATCTTGCTAAGTTAGATTAATGTTAGTTTCAAATTTGTATAGAGTCTTTTTAGCCCATCTTTTTAATTCTGTTTGCGTTTAATTATAAAGGTTTTGATCATCTTGAATCTAGTTTAGGTTGAATTAGGAGAACATTTCTTCTCTTGAATTGATTTAGTTTCTAGTTTTGGATGGCAGCGTCATGATTTTTCCTAGGCCTTTTTGATTTGAATTCCTGATCCTCTCTAGGTTTGTTTTTGTTTGCCATGATTTGCCAACAAATAGGAACTTTAGGGACCTAACTGAACCAGAAAGTTTAGGTAAAATGAAACAAGAAGGTTTTAAAAGGTTAAAACTAGACTTTTACATTTAGAAAATATCAGAATG
The DNA here is from genome assembly GCA_026770625.1 of Nicotiana glauca. Lineage (NCBI taxonomy): Eukaryota > Viridiplantae > Streptophyta > Magnoliopsida > Solanales > Solanaceae > Nicotiana > Nicotiana glauca. The sequence goes on from MU745975.1 coordinate 31,527, forward strand.
TTCAAAGAATATCACAGCTATCCCTATCCTCAGCATAAAATACTGGAATTGGATGAGAAAAAGGGCAGACAGCTGTACAGAAATGCTGTACTATTCTGAAATTTCAAAATTAGGTTAGAATATTCTTTTCTTAGATTCTCTTTAGGCACTCTATATAAAGAAAGCATTCCCTCACTCACACGGACAGATTTTCAGCAGTAATTTACTGCACAAAAATCATTCTCTCTTCTGAAAAGACTAAGTATCAAGCTTTGAGAAAAACTTTCCTCCTTGGTTTTCTGAAAAGCTGAAAATGACTTGAAGTAGAAGAACTTCTCTTGGTCTTCTTGAGTTGAAATCTCTGGGCTCTTGAGAGCTAAATTTGGGTTCTAATTTGGCTGCATGTTGTTTCTCATTATTTTGGAAGAATCAGCTGTTTAGTGACCTTTATTTGGTCCTTCTTTGAATCATCTATAGGTATGTAACCATGTTTTGGCTATGAGAATGACTCTACTTGTGCAATCTGAAGTTATTCATGACTATGAGTCTATAGATGTATGTGTTAACAGTAGAAATTAATGTGTTTGTTCATTATTCTTCATAAGCTTTTCATGTGCCTTTCTATGCATTTCAATATGTAGAAAAATGTTGTTAAAATAGCATAAGTAGTTGTATCTTATAACAACATTTAGGTTTAGTTTTGTTTATGATGTTTTCTTTCTCCCCTTCATCGGATTCCTTTTATTCCAAAATACTACTTTCATTTGTCTTTTAACTGTTTGGTCATAAGCTGTAGCTTGTTGGTTTAGCCACCAGTTGGTTGGACCAATTGGCTCTAAAAAATTTTAAGGTGGGATTTACATGTTGAGGAAAGAAGATGAGGCTGCTAGGATTCTGAGTTGGAACCTATAATGATTTGTGTATTTAACTTTCAATATAATTAAACTCATGAATAATCAATTTTTTTATTATTGCATTCTTGAGCTTTAACTTAGGTCTGACATAGTAGCATAACTAAAGTAATCTTGTGAATCTGACCTTTTCCATTGTCAGATCCATGAGATACTTAAAAAACAGGGCTGATTTAGCCACAAGAAGTCTCATGTTGGGAGCCTGGGCAAATAGTGTTGTAGGAAGCAGCTCTGTAGCTGAGTTCTTGCAGATTTGGCACTTTAGATTCGAAGAAGTGTTGAAAGGAAATTCTGGAATCAGTAGAAGCCTTCTTTTTACTGTATTTTTGTTCCTTTAGAATTTCTTGGATGTCAGCTGTTAATGTGCTGATTCTTTAAGAATTAAAACTTCATTGTATAATTTTAGGATTCACAAATTTGTAAATGGACTGTTAATTTTAAATTCAGTCATCAGTAAGCCTACAAAGTGGGCTATTTTGTTTGGTGCATAAATATGTTTGGGAGATGTATGCCAAATCTGGAATTGGGTCACAATTAGGCCCAAACCCTAGGCCTATTCAATGCAAGTCTAACCTGAGCCGTTTGGGCTTAGGCATTTGGATTTCACGAGTTGACCCAATAGAGTTTAATTCTTCGAATGCAAATCTTTGTTCAATACAATTTGAATTTTAATTCGTAGAGTTAATTTCCAAATCAGTTTTGTATCAATTTTCCATGAGAACGGTTTGAATTTAATTAAATCTTCATTAATCAGGTTTTTAGCGCTAGGCTGTTTGGAAATTATGCCCAACATGGGATGTGCGTTTTAGGATTTGTATTTGTAATCCAGGCTTTCTAATTTCTGGGCCATTCGTGAGCCCCATCTTTTAGCTCAAAGCTGACTCATAACTGGACCATATCTGCCCCATTTCTCTTCACCCAAAAACTTCTTAACAACCTTTCTCCTTAATTAGTTAGCCTTTGTTGAATTAAGTCCCAAATAGGAGTATATTAGTTGACCTTAATTGATTTTCCTCATAAGAAGAAATAAATTGGGGCGTTCCATATACAAATATAATCTTTTAATTTATGGCCCTTATATAAATAAAATTAATTTAGGAATGCCTTGAATAATTGTAGTTTGCTTTAGGCCTGGTTTAGATTAGTATTGCAATTATATATACGTCCGCGTAACATAATTGCAAATTAAATTCTTAAAAGACTCGAGGTATGCGTTCGCGCAACTTAAAATAATTTTTCTTAATAAATAAACAAAGCGTTATTAATCGTGGACACGTTCACGTGACATGGTTTTTTGACGCGCCAAAGGAAAGAGTATATGTACGCATAACTCAATTCTTCAATTACGAATAAATCAAGTGATTAAAAACGGTAAAAAGACAATTGCACATAGGTCCTAAAATGAGTAATTAGACAATTTAAGACAAGTAATAATCACTAAGGACCGTGCTAGAACCACGGAATCCAAGAATGTCTAACACCTTCTCTCGGGTTAACAGAATTCCTTTATCTAGAATTTTTGGTTCGCAGAATTGAAAAGGAAAGTCTAAATATCCTCGATTTGGGATTTAAAATAAATCGGTGACTTGGGACTCCAATTAAAATATTCCAAGTGGTGACTTTGAAAATAAATAAATAATCCCATTTTGAATAATGTCATTTAAAGTGGAAAAACTCTCTTATATCCCTCACGGTGGGTGGTAAAAAAGGAGGTGTGACATGCGTGGCATTGGCGCACATGTCATAATATCCTTTACTACCCAATTACTCTCTCCTTAACGGTTATAAAAGCAATTCCAATTAAACGTACTCTATGCGTGCATTACCATGCATTACCCGTCCCTTACTTATGGTCCTGGAGGTGTTTAGGAATTCTAGTTAAGGTGGATCTAGACTCTCCTATAGTGCTTAAAAGGAAAAAATCTAAGTGACAAGCAAAACAAATAGGACTATCAGATAAAGGAACAGTTAAAGGCACATATTTACCTCCACAAATAAGAAGGCAATTGCACGTCTCAAACAATAGTATTTCAGACACTTTAAGAATCCTATAGAAGGATATCTAGGTGAGCACAAAGTTGAATATATGTAATGTTTTTTTATTAAAGCGGGGCACATGATACCTAATCAGTTTGCCTACTGATTTTAGGACTTGCTGAATCTGGCAGTTTACAAACAGCTAAACAAAGCACAGTTTCACAATTTCAAGATTTTAGTTGTCCTATAGGCTTACCTAGGTGTGGATCAGAGATGTCCTATAAACATGATATTTAATAGTTAATTTGAACCGCAACAAACCAGTAAATAATTTAAGCAGGCCGTTCAGTTTATTATGTCCTATAGGCATGCTGTCTAAGTGCTAAAAATAATCACAAACGTTACAAAACTAGTTTTACATATAAGCCTGATATCTAGGTGTTGGGACTGGTTTTATACTTATTTCTTATAGGCATGATTGCTACTGAAGAAACTGATTTCATACGATTTGACTGCAGGTATGAAATCTAAGTGAGTGCAATAAAAGTCCTAGAACATAGTTTCTAATGTACATAGGAGACTTTATGAACATGATTGTTAAGGTTGAATTAACAACAACCTAGAGACAATATTTCTAGCGCGGATGTGAATATGTATAAATAGAAATTTAGAGCAAATAACATAATGAACTTATACACATGTTTTCTAATGTACAAAACAACATATGGGCATGGTTTCTAATGCAGGTAGATAATCATAACGGTCCTAAGAGCATGATATCTACCCAATTTTTCCACAAATATATAAAAGTCCCTCCCATTTTACTAATATCCCCAATATCTGTTATACAAGAATTATTATTACAAACCAAATAAAAATGAATTACAGAATGAAATTGCTATACTATAGGGAGCCTGGTGTAAGGCCCCGTAAAATCTTGTGCTCAAAATCTAGTAGCTCGTAGTGCCAAGGTCCGAATATGTGTTAGGAATGTGTAGCGGTTTGGACCCTTTTTACTGATTTTGCACTTAAAAATCAAAAGAATCGATTTTCCAGAAAATTGTCATTCTGCGGTCCAGAATGCGGTCGCAGATCAGCTATGTGATAAGTTGGTATTTTACCAACTTATCTTGTCTTTAAACCTATACTTTTACTATGTTTGAGTGATAAAATCGTGTATTTGATGTCATTTACTTCTATTTTACAGGTTGTATGTGATTTAGAAGTAATAGTGAAGAAACCAAGTGAAAACAAGTCAAAAGAGAGCTAAAATGGAAAAGTGAAGTCTGCCCTGTTTTTACTCTATGCGATCGCAATGAGTTGCATGCGATCGCATAAGCCAAGGAAGTAAAGTAATGCGAACGCATTAACACTATGCGAATGCATAGAAGAAAAGAGGTCTGGTCAGCTGCTGGTCAACAAGCCTATGCAAACGCAATGGACTATGTGCGATCGCATAGATTGAGAAACCATCTCTATGAGATCGCAATGTACTTTGTGCGATCACATAGTGTATTTTCTGGGCAGTCCTGGGAAAAAATGGAATTTCACGTTTGTAATCCCCAAACCATTTTTATACACGACCAAGCAGATAATTTGAGCATCTTTGGCATATTTTCAGTCCTTATAGACTAGAGAGAACATTTTTGGAAGCTAGGGTTTTTGCACACACACTTGGGTCTTGAAGATTGAAGCTTGTGGTTAAGATTTTCTTACCCATTTATGTTTATTTCTTCA
>MU745975.1:38660-72196 GCA_026770625.1 Nicotiana glauca
GTGCCTTATGCGTTGTTGGTTAAGACATCCGACATGATTGTGCAAGTAAATGGCAATAAACCAAGTTGTGATCGTGAACGTGTTATGTGGTAAAGACTGTGGGATAAGTGATAGAAAGGAATTGAAAATTTGAGAAATTGAAATGACTATGATAACATCCTTTGTTGTTAGTCGTGGATAACTATTGTTGTGATCTAAATGGTATAACGGGCTGTTGAAAAAGATGGAAATGGTACAGATAGTCAATTAAACTTTTGTGAGTTGTGTTGCTGTTGTTATTGGGATTTGTGGTTGTTGTTCTTAAAACTTGTTGTGGTTATCCTTGTAAATTATTATTGTTGTGGTATTGTTTGTGAATTGTGATTGCTCGGTGGGATCGGGTTGCGCGCCGCAACACGAAGTAATAAGGTGTAGGTTGTGGTGATAAGGGTGGCCGAGGTAACAAGGGTAGCCGAGGTAATAAGGGTGGAAAGTGATCGATATCACTATTGAAATGAAATATGAGAACGTTGTGATGATGGGGAAATGAGAGTTTGGAAATGATGATGGGGAAATGAGAGTTTGTTAACTTGTTTGCCTTGATTGTCTTCCTTGTGTGTACTCAATTGTTGCTTCCTTCTATTGTTTATTACTTGTGTATGGCTTGAGGTTACTCAGGGTAAGGTTTGTTATACATACCAGTACAATTCAAGTGTACTGACGTCCCTTTTGCTGGGGGCGCTACATTCGTATTATGATTGTAGGTGGATCCGCAGCAGGTACTCCAGCCCACCTATCGTAGCTCCCCCTTCATCTTCTATCAGCTTTTTGGTGAGCCCCACTCCTCTCGAGGCCCTGCGTGTCCGAAATTTTATTTTTGTTTTTATGTAAGGTATCGCCGGGGCCTTGTCTCCGGCAAGTATTGGTTGAGTTTCTAGTATTCATAGAGGCTCCGTAGACACATTGTGGGAGGTGTATAAAAGTATTTTGGGTAGTAACTGTATGGTTCAGAATCGTGGTCCATGTTGGTAAATGTTGTATGTATTTTTGTAAGTACTTGGTATCAAATGTTGGAATTGATAAAAAGTAGAAATGAACTCAAGTTGGAAGTTTGTGCTTAAGTCTTAAATTGTTGTTTCAAAAGAATAATGTATATTGGAATCACGGGGTAACGCGTGGGATAGGAAAGGAAATTCCAGGTCCGCTTGATCGGGGTCCTCCGATTGAGCGCCGATCGTGTCCCTCAGTTTTGGGGCGTGAGAGTTCCTAGTATTCATAGAGGCTCCGTAGACATAATGTGGGTGGTGTATAAAAGTATTTTGGATAGTAACTGTATGGTTCAAAATCGTGGTCCACGTTGGTAAATGTTGTATGTATTTTTGTAAGTACTTGGTATCAAATGTTGGAATTGATAAAAACTAGAAATGAACTCAAGTTGTAAGTTTGTGCTTAAGTCTTAAATTTTTATTTCAAAAGAATAATGTATATTGGAATCACGGGGTAACACGTGGGATAGGAAAGGCAATTCCAGGTCCGCTTGACTAGGGTCCTCCGGTTGAGCGTCAGTCGTGTCCCTCAGTTTTGGGGTGTGACAAACTTGGTATCAGAGCTTAAGGTTTGAAGTGTCCTAAGATGTCTCGGAGCCGTGTCTAGTAGAGTCCTTCTTATCGGTGTGTTGTCGATCACATCTATAAGTTGGAGGCTACATGGACATTTAGGAATATTACCCTTCTTCAACACTCCAAATTGTACGATAAAGCTTGACTATAAGATTGTTTTCCAACTCGTACGTTGAGATTCAAGGTAAGTTTAAATGCTCTTTCGTTTATTTCAAGTAATGCTGTCATATGTCATGACCAACGGGGAAAGACATGGATATTAAGGAGATGGCACATGTATCTTGTTGAGAAAATGGTATGGATATATAGTATAAGTACATAGTACCATAAGTATACTTTATTTGAGAAAAATGTTAAAAGTGATTACCCGCCCAAAGAGGCATTGATTTGATAAATGAGACGTAAGCTTGAATAGCACACGTGGATAATGCGAGAAGTATGTAAATGATCCTAAGGTGTGAAAGAAAATTGGTTACATAAGCACGTGATATATGAGAGAATGACCAAGAGATTAATGATGATAGTGTAAGTCTCTCAAGCGAGGTAAGAAGTTATGAAATGAGACTCAATTGAACCCAAGATGAGAAGACCCTTGTGCTACAAACTTTATAAGGACCCAGAAATGTACGAAGTTGTATTACACTCATAAAGGATATTGACATGAGAAATTGGAATCCCAGACCTGTATGGCTGAATAAGAGTAGAGAACTTATGAGATTAATACTATGGTGACTTAAATCTCCCTAATATCCGAATATATATATGAGGCATATGTCCATAAAGTTACTAAATTCAAGACTTGTGTCAAAATCCAGGACATTCGCCCCAAGTGGGGGAGGAAGGACCGTCGTGAGGCCACTTAAATACAATAAAACAAGAGTGAGACCATGTAGCTATGATGTTTAAACATTTTGTTGAAGACATGCATGGTCTAGAAAAGAGATAATGGGTAACATGACTCTCTAAAAAGATATGATAATGATAGACAACTAGTANTGAAGTACCATATGTCAAATGTGAAAGATTACAAGTTTTTATAATGGGATAATCATAGATTTGTGATTCAACCAAAGTTCCAGGACATTAAGAAAGGCTGAACGAGTGGGAGAAATAAATGTGATGCTGCAATAACCCAAGATGGTATTTGGGCTTGATGGAGAGCCTCTAAAGAATCTTACAAACAGATAAGTGTTAAGTGATATGCGGACGAACACACTTTCCCACGGATATCCTAATAAGAGTTAAGAGGTGAGCCGGATGAAATACCTAAGGTAAAAGACCACGTAACATATGGAAGAGTGCGTGGCTATTCACTAACTAGGAAGAATGAGGCGAGAAGAAATGGGGAGAAAACCTTTAAATTGAGATGGTCATGGTTATCATAAAATATCTTGCATCAGAATGGTGGACTCGCTTAGAGCACAAGTGTTAATAAAAGTTATAAGGGACTAACCGCAATGCAACCGACTTGGGTGACACCAAATATCAACTAAAGGATCTAGAGATAGTTCATGTCTACATACAATGGGAAGTGAGAATACCAGTGGTGAAGTTGCGGTATTGTAAACTGATTAAACCATGCATAATGATATTACAAGTTCACGGGAGGCAGACAAATGTGTGGAACAATAAGGCTATTAACTATGCACTATCCGCAAAATGGAATGGGAATGAAAGTTCCAATTAGAAAGAAAAGATGGTACTAGCATATTGTCCAGGCCAAAGGGTGATCAATAAGGGAAAGACAACACAATCTACCCAAAGGGAAAATGAAAGGTTCGGAATAGATTGAAAGAGGATGAACACTTGTGATGGACCAGACATGTTTAGCATGGTAATTCCTAAGCCGCAATATCAGGGAACTCTATTGGTAGCTACAATATGGGGAATGAGGTGAGTTACTCATCGAGGATAGAATCAGGTGGACTAAGTCTTACATTTAAGAGTAAAACCAAAAGTCGTTGTTGAAGAATTGAGGGGGATCGTAAGTTTCAGAGAATGCCCTTCTCGGTCCAGTGACCCTTCCTAAATTATATACATATAAAGGGTATTGATATGTGTTTTGGGCAGTGTTTAACCGTAAATAGGGATTGTGAGAATATTCACAGGGGAAGTAGTGTGGTTTCTTAATTTCTATAAGGCACATATGGGGAGAAGAGGTTGGATAAGAAAAGTCGGAGGACGATGTTACCTTATATTTGATGCAATGTTGTGCAGGATGGTGTTATCAAAGTATGTGTGCAAGTTAGCAGGTGTTGTTCATTTGAGACAGAAGTTCATATGAGAAAACTCATTTAGTGATATATTTTGTTGAGAATTTGGAAGAGTTAGTAGCAATTATTCACATGAGATTGTAACCATATCAGGGAAATTATAGTAGAACTCAATTCGTGGGAGGTCTTATGTAAGAGGAATATGATAAAGATGTTCCACTGATGATGCAACATGTTAAGGTGATAGTTTATGCCTCCAGGCAACTCAAGAATCAAGGGTATTTCTTAGAAATTGTAGCAGTGGTATTTGCATCAAAGATTTGGCACCATTGTTGGTATAGGGTCCATGTAGATATAGTCACGGACCATAAGAGCCTTCAATATAATTTCGAACAGAAAGAATATAATTTGAGGATGAGAATATAGTTTTGGAGTTACTCAAAGGTTACGACATCGATATTCTATATCACCCGAGAAAATCCAATATTGTGACGGACTTTGTGGCAAAATGTACGAACTGTCGGCAAGTGAAAGATGGACATTAAAGGCCTAGAGGATTGTTACAAGGAATAGAAATTTCGATACGGAAATGGGAAATGATCATTATGGATTTTTTTTGGTAGGATTATCGCGCACTACACGCAAGTTTGACTCAATTTGGGTAATTGTAGATCGACTAATGAAATTAGCTCAGTTTCTGCCAGTCAAGTCCACCGATACTGCAGAACAGTATGCTCAATTGTATATCAAGGAAGTAGTTAGACTTCACGGCACTCCAGCTTCTTCTATCTCGGATCGAGGGGCTCAATTCATAACAAACTTTTGGAGGAAATTTTCGAAAGGTTTGGGTACTCAAGTAAATCTCAAATACGACTTTCCATCCGCAGACTGAAGGTCAGGAAGAGTAGACTATTCAGGCACTTGAAGATGTGTCGTGATCTTGTGTTCTAGCTTTCAAAGGTAGTTGGGATGACCATTTACCGCTTGTTGAGTTTGCTTACAATAACAGCTTTCATGCCAGCATTCAGATGGCCCTATTTGAGGCATTGTATGGAAGGAGGTGTAGGTCTCCGATTGGATGGTTCGAAGTGGTTAAGCAGAATTGATAGGGCTAGATCTCGTGCATCAGGCTATGGAAAAAGTTAAAATCATTCAGGAAAAGATGAAAACTACTTAGAGTCGCCAGAAATCCTATACGGACATACGTCGAAGAGAATTGGAAATTCCAAGTAGATGATTGGGTGTTCTTGAAAGTATCTCCCATGAAGGGAGTCATGTGATTTGGGAAGAAAGGGAGGTTGAGCCCAAGGTATGTCAGGCCATATCGGATCGCTCAAAGGATAGGATAGGTGGCTTATAGGCTGGAATTGCCTCTTGAGATGTCATTAGTGCACCTGGTGTTCCCTGTGTCTATGTTGAAGAAAGTGGTTGGAGATCCATCCACCATCGTGCCAGTCGAGACTATCGAGGTTAATGAAGAATTGTCATATGAAGAGGTTCCGGTTGCCATTCTTGATAGACAAGTCCATAAGTTGAGAAATAAGGAAGTTGCCTCAGCCAAGGTGTTGTGGCAGAGTCAACGGGTCGAGGAAGCTACTTGGGAAGCGGAGAAAGAAATGAAAGAGAAATATCCCCATCTATTTGATCAAGTTTAGAAGGAATTATGTGACCTTTCTATCTCTAAAGCAACTATCATTGTGTCCGAGTTGTTTCCCTCTTAATACTAGTGAAACTCCTCTAGATGTGCAAGACTTATAGGTGTGGTGATTGTTTTAAGTCATGTGAACATCTCTTTGGTAAATAAAAGTTTGACAAAGACTCTTGTGGTAAGTAACCAATTAATGGTTGTATAAGTTGGTAACAAACTACTTGTATGCATGTAGTATGTTGAAATGATTAGATTATGTGGAACTCGTTGAGATAACTGATTCATAAGAAAACGTATCAAGTGATCAAATGTGTGCAATTGTTAAGGTAGGAAGTTGTATGACAGTTGTAGGGATGGTTGTAATCCTGTTATGGTGTTTGGAATTTATGTTTCGGGGGCCCTCTGTTAGGTAGATATGTCCATGATACAAAGGAAACTCTGGCAAAATTTTTTCTAAAATATGGGAGTTAGCGAAAATTTTGAGAGTCTGCATATCATGCTTTTTAAACCAACTGATTTTCAAAAATCCTCATTCGAGGACGAATGATTTTAAGTGGGGGAGGATGTAAGGCCTCGTAAAATCTTGTGCTCAAAACCTAGTAGCTCGTAGTGCCAAGGTCCAAATATGTGTTAGGAATGTGTAGAATTCTTTTGCACATAAAAATCAAAATAATCGATTTTCCAGAAAATTGTCATTCTGCGGTCCAGAATGCGGTCGCAGTCAGCTATGCGGACCGCATTTCTACTGCAGAATGAAGTAGAAGAATTGTCAAAATTGATGTTGAAAATGCGGTCCATTATGCGATAGCATAATCAATATGCGGACCGCATAATCGTCGCATAAATTCCTCAAGGATTTGTGAAGGTCAATTCTGCGGTGCAAAATGCGACCGCATAACAGGAATGCGGATCGCATTCTTATCCCAGACCTAGGCAGACCTTCAGAATTTTAGGGGAATTTCTACGGTCCAATATGCGGACCGTATTTTGATTCTGCAATCGTAGAATGCGACCGCAGATTTGCTCGGGCTTGTATTTTTCTAAATTTTAAAACCCGACCCCTTTTTAATAAAACACCTCAACCCCCTCATTTTAACAATCTTGCTGACAAATTAAGTGAGAGGAAGAGAGGGTCTTGAGAGATAAAGTCATCTTCTCCAAAATTTGGTTCTTCAAAACTATCCGGGCCGGCGAATTTCAAGCTTATCTTCATACCCCCTTTCCTTACAGGTAAAATCCCTAACTTCTCCCATTGAATTTCTGGTATAAACTAAGAGGGGGAGTCTCATGCATTAGTCCTTGAAATAATGGTTGAAATCATTCATGCATCTCTATTAAAACCTAAAATCTAGTAGGAGTAATTAAGTGGGAGTAAAAACTTGTGAAAGGGAGGGGTTAATAACCTAAATATGTTCGGGTAATGATTTTGGGCCTTGAATTCTAAGTTATGTGTATTAATTTGTGAACCATATTGATAGTGCTAGATTTTGGTGAATTGGAAGTAGAAATTAAAAAGGAATTCAGCTCCAGGCATGTATGGCTAACTTTAACCTTTGTAAATCGCCTTGTTTGGTGTCTGAATACTTGGTATGTGATATCTCCATGAATTAGTTGTGAAGTTAAACTCTTGTGAGCAGGATGTGTTTACTTGTGTGAACTAATTGTGAAGTCATGTAAATATTGTGCCTTATGCGTTGTTGGTTAAGACATCCGACATGATTGTGCAAGTAAATGGCAATAAACCAGGTTGTGATCGTGAACGTGTTATGTGGTAAAGAATGTGGGATAAGTGATAGAAAGGAATAGAAATTTGTGAAATTGAAATGAATGTGATAACATCCTTTGTGGTTAGTCGTGGATAACTATTGTTGTGATTTAAATGGTATAACGGGCTGTTGAAAAAGATGGAAATGGTATGGATAGTCACCTAAACCTTTTGTGAGTTGTGTTGCTGTTGTTATTGGGATTTGTGGTTGTTGTTCTTAAAACTTGTTGTGGTTATCCTTATAAATTATTATTGTTGTGGTATTGTTTGTGAATTGTGATTGCTCACTGGGATCGGGTTGCACGCTGCAACACGAAGTAATAAGGTGTGGGGTGTGGTGATAAGGGTGGCCGAGGTAATAAGGGTGGAAAGTGATCGATATCACTATTGAAATGAAATATGAGAACGTTGTGAAATTGAAAATGTGGAAATGATGATGGGGAAAGGAGAGTTTGTTAACTTGTTTGCCTTGATTGTCTTCCTTGTGTGTACTCAATTGTTGCTTCCTTCTATTGTTTATTACTTGTGTATGGCTTGAGGTTACTCAGGGTAAGGTTTGTTATACATACCGGTACAATTCAAGTGTACTGACGTCCCTTTTGCCGGGGCGCTACATTCGTGTTATGATTGTAGGTGGATCCGCAGTAGGTACTCCAGCCCATCGATCGTAGCTCCCCCTTCGTCTTCCATCAGCTTTTTGGTGAGCCCCACTCCTCTCAGGGCCCTGTGTGGCTCAGGCTACTTGTGTCTGGAATCTTATTTTGGTTTTTATGTAAGGTATCGCCGGGGCCTTGTCACCGACAAGTATTGGTTGAGTTCCTAGTATTCATAGAGGCTCCGTAGACACAATGTGGGTAGTGTATAAAAGTATTTTAGGTAGTAACTGTATGGTTCGGAATCGTGGTCCACGTTGGTAAATGTTGTATGTATTTTTGTAAGTACTTGGTATCAAATGTTGGAATTGATAAAAACTAGAAATGAACTCAAGTTGTAAGTTTGTGCTTAAGTCTTAAATTGCTATTTCAAATGAATAATGTATATTGGAATCACGGGGTAACGCATGGGATAGGAAAGGCAATTCCAGGTCTGCTTGACTGGGGTCCTCCGGTTGAGCGCCGATCGTGTCCCTCGGTTTTGGGGCGTGACACCTGGATAGGCCCAAAAGTAACCTGGAAGCCAGGCCTTCAACCCAAGTCTGAAACATGCCAATATTCTCGTAGTACACCCAATGGTCTTCTGGCACGTCAAAGTTCCCAAGGACCTCAGGGACCCCGGGCAATCCTCACACTAGAAAACTTTTTCAAGAACATTTTGTGAGCAAGTTTAGGAAAAGCTATCCCCAGTGTGTCAGAGTTCTGAGAAGTCTCTTAGGCTCCTAGGCAGTGTTCACACTGGAGAGGCATGACCTAGATATTCTAAGAGTGGGAGCTTGAAAATAGTATATAAGTGTAAGGGATAGTTTTAGAAAAAGCGGTTTGATTTTCAGAAGTGAATAGGTTCAGACTAAGTATTCAACTGGTATTTAAAGTGATTTACAAAGAGAAAGGACACTTTGAACTAACAGACAGGATTAGCTACACATATTTATAGTATCTAAACATGTTCAGAATAGGGAAATTTATGGTTGAATCAAACAACTTTATTGAAGATTACTCAGTTCATTAATTACCAGTAGGTGAGACCATATAGACATGTACTTAACAGAAACATGCTGAAGTTTGAAGTATCTAAACAAACAAACACATATAACAGGAACCAAAGCATACTAGTCTAGAAAAAAGTAAACAAAAACCATGGATCAGATGGGAACATGCTAAGGTAAGTACATAGAACAGAGTGGGTTGACAAAAATTGAGGCATACTAATTGAGAGATAGATGATCAAGAACTACATGGAAAACAGAAGCATGTTGAGGTTTGAAATAAACTATTCATATAAAACACACGGAACAACACAAGATAATAAGAACTAAGGCATAATAGTTGAGAAAGAGATGGTCAGGTTTCAGATATCAAAACGAAAGCATGTTGAGATCTTATAATAAACCGACTACATAGAATATAGAATAGAACATGATAACAGAAAATTGAGGCATACCAATTAAGGAGATAACAAACAGGAAGGTTAAGGCAACTGGAATCTAAGAGTCTAGCCTTGGCTTTCAGTTGCCAGACAGTGCAATAAATCAAAGTAATAGAAAGAACTTATGTTTTTGAGTAAATGTTTGTGTGCCTCAATGTGTGATTGCAAGCATAGGTGTAGCAAAAATCAGAATGGTGAAAGGATTATATAGCATTTAGCAGAGTAAGCAAATAAGGCAGGCGAATTAACAGCACATAAATAGGGTATACAAAATCAATTAACCAGTTAATTAGGGCTAGACATCAACCAATTAAGAGGACAAAATCCTGAAAGTCACATAACTTATGGAGAATCTCATACGAAATCAATTAGCAAACAAGATTGTGGTTTAATAAGGTAAGTAAAAAAATAAAGAGATCATTTATAGGCCAGTCAAAAGAATCAGAAACACAGAAATCAGGCTGACAATATAATTAAGGAAAGTAATACCAATTATTAAACACATATAAGGAAAGAATAAGTAAAATATTCAAAGAGATATCAGTTTTAAAAAAAAGAAGAATTCCAAACCCTAATTAGGCAAATAAATCAATTAACCCGTTTTAATTGACAGAGGCGAAGAAAACGGGCAGATATCATAGCAAGTAGTAGCATACTTAGAAATCCTAAGGCATAGGGATGAAAATCAGTCGAAAAGTAAAGGAAGAAACTAGGGTTAAACACTTAAATGTTTCAAAATCTTTTCACAGAAATTTATTGAAACTGGAACCCTAGCCTTTAGGGAAAAACGAAAATAGGTTGACAATAACAGGAAAAATAGTATAATCTTAAAGGAAAAGTAACAAACTAACTCAAATCACTTCAGATCTAAAGAGACCAAAATGGATTTGGCCAGAAATCGTCAAGTTATGTAAAAAAAATAAATAGAGGTGAGAGAAATCTAGTTTGAACCAGAGATTTGAAGCCATAATCACGAAGATATCAGTACTCACAAACATAAGAACGAAAAAAGATGGAGTCATTGAGAAAATGAGGGCTTTAAACCAAGTCTGTGTTGAACCTCTCTGAGATTCCACCAAATCATAACACCAGTAGAGATAGGAGGCCAGATAAGGCCTAGTGTCGCGCCCTTTTTTTCTCGCGAAATTGGGTTTATGACATTGGGAGGACAACTCATTCCCTTTCAGGAATTGGGTTTTAATTGAAGAGTCGCCACCTAATGATTAAATTGCATTAGGGCACTAAGAAGGGTTTGATTTGAGTAACCATAGATTGGGTAAGGGCTTGAAATTATCCCAAGGGGAAGATGTTAGGCACCCCTCAGGATCCACTAGTGTGGTTCCCGGCCATACTATTATTGTGAATTTGAGTACAATCAGCATATAGACAAATAGGGCTCAAATAAGAGGGGATTTCATCATATAAAGGTTTACAAACAAATAAAGTTGGAAAGAACTAAAAGAAAGCAGATTTTCCCTTAAAGAGAAAGAGTTTGAAATTCTTTTAAAAGCAACAAGAAAGAAAGAAAAGGGGGTCCTGGGTTTATTAACAATATGGATCACCCCACACAATGTCCGGTAATCACTCCTCAATGAGGGGCTACGCGTGGTCATCATATCCATATCTACCCTTTCCCACCACGTTAAGGTATTAATGCACAGAATGGTTTCGTTTACATATTGCATGCTATTACCCGTCCCAATCCTATCAGTCTCGGAGGCATTAAGACTAATAATCCTATAGATGAGGGATATTAGGCTCATTTGTAGTTTCAAAGGAAAAATTCTAAGGCGACATACAAAAACACATATAGCAAGTTGGAGAAAGCACATAACCAACAAAAAGGCTCAGATATACCTCCTTTACACAAAGAAACACATAATTTAGCATGACTTACACATACTATTTAGGTCTGATTAAAACATTAAAGACGAGGAAGAGGAGGTTGCTAAGGTAGAATAGTTTGATACATGGCTCAGAGAGGAAGTCAGGATCAGACTTGCTTATTGATTGTGTCAGTTATTTGTTAACAAAGACGAAATCAGTTTTGATCAGTCATTATCACCTAAGTCTTGCCTAAGTGCTTGAACGAGATCCTAATGAACATGATATCTATTACTGATTCAGAAGTATAGCAAAGTAGCATAGTTTTTTAAGATAAATGACTCAGAATTCTTATAGACATGGTTTCTATATGTTACTGATTTTAACATGCTACTGGGTTATAACCTTAAGGCATGATACCTCACATGCAGCAAATTAAATGAAGCCCTATAGGCGGGTTATCTAGGTGTGATATTAAACATGTAGAGTAAATAAATCTCTATGAGCATGATTTCTAGACGCAATTTGAATTATTAAATAATCCTATAGGCATGATTTCTAAATGTGATTAAATATGTAGAATCAGAATAGTCCTATAGTCATCTTGTCTACATGTGATTGAGTATGCAGAATCAAAATAATCTTATAGGCATGGTTCTACCCTTTGCACGCATAAATACCCAACCCTTTTTCACTAGCCAGCCCCAATGTTTATTACAGAAGTATTACAGACCCAGTAATGAATTACATTGAAAAAATAAAAGAAAGAAAATTACAATCAGAGGAAGACAGATTCCTGTCTTCCTTTCTAAGTTATGGACCAAACCACTTTAAATGCCATTCGTTCCAAATCATTTCTCAAATTTGAGTGTGTCAGAGTTCCCTAAGGGCCTCTAAAGGACCCCGGGCAGTGCTCACACACAAATTTTAAAAAATGAAAATATGGACAAGTGTAGTCTGAAAAGGCCAACCCTCAAGTGTCCAAGTTCAGAGGTAGCTCAAGGTCCCAAGGCAAGGCTCAGAAGAGGGGGCCAGAACATAAGAGACTAAGAGAGAGTGCAACTGCAGAAGCAGAATTCTGAGAGGGAATAGGGGAAAAGGAGAGGGAAATAAGTACACATAAGGGGTTCAGGGGGATAGGGAAATTGAAAGAGGCAAAGGGCAGGCTGTGGGCATGCCCAACAATGGAGAATGCTATCATACCATAAGCTTGTCCAAACAACATTAATAGATTCTAGGATCCCAAGGGATCAAGTTTGGTTCATGGGCAACAACTTACATATTTCCATGCTCGAATCCATAGCTTAAACACACAAAGGGGTGTGGAATAGGGATTCATAATGGGAATAGGCAGAAAGAAATCAGCATGCTAATTTGAGTGTTGAACTACACAGAAACAGTAAGTAGACATGGATACAAAAGCAGTAAATAAACACATTGTTGTGGTGCTTAAGGCTTAAATCAGGACATACCAGTTTCAAAGAAACAAATAGATAGAAAGCATTATGTCTTGTAAACAGGCCACAATGCAGAGAAGAAGAGAGAATACTATTGTGTATAAGTGTGAGTTTAGAGAGACTGTGTATGTGTGTAGAAAACTAAGAGTCTTCGTCTATTTATAGTGTGAAAATCAAGCAAAATAAGGTAAGAAAATAGTTAAGGAACTGAATATCAATTAAGAATCAATCACACAAGAATTCCTTTAATTAAGGAACTCAGATTCAAATGGGAAAACTATTTAAGGAAGAAATCAAATAAACATCTTGTGCAAAGAATCTAATTAGGGGTAAATACACAAAAAGTTACTTAAAGGAAGAAGTTTGAAATATACAGTTGCATAAATAAGGTAAGAAAATAAATTAGTAGCCAGTAAATCAAGGATAAGAGATTTACTAGTCCATGAATGAACCAAGTCAGAAAACTAAGGAAAACATTTGACTCAAATCGAGTAACAGGGAAGTCAACAAATATGGAAAGAAATCAATCAACCTTATACGAAGAAAGTCTGAAATCAATCAAAATTGAAAGCCATTCTAGAGGGAAGTTCAGCACGTATAAAGAGCATACAAACATGTTAAGCTGAAAGAAGATGTCGTGTCAATGCAAAATTAGTAGATAATAGACTATAGGAGCATGGTAGTCACATAGGTTAGCAATGTAGAATAGAAGTAGCATATAGAAGAACCAGTGTAAAAGACCTTAGGAAAGTTTAGTGGAAAATCAGAGTTGCTTAAAGAGACACAGGTTGAGACAAAGAATTTCGAGACTCATTTGAGAAACAAGTTCAGAACCTCGAAATAGTTTTAAAGATGAAGAACAAGCATATCACGTAGCCAATGTTCTCAAACCCGGATGAACCCCTAAATTTTAGGGTCTTACTATCAATCGAGTGCCGATATTAGAGGGCAAGTAATCAGGAAAGCAAAGGATAGTAATCGAAACAAGTTTAAAGGTCTCATAAAGAAATTGGGACCTTCGACATGCTTTTCAAGAACAAAAACTCATTAGAAACAAAGTAAAAGCGTAACATGTGACTCACAGTAGAAGAAACAAATAAGAACATGGTAGGACAATCTTAATAAGAGCACAGTAGGAATTACAAGAACACAGTAGGAGAAATATAATAGAAGAACATACAAGGGGAAAACAAAATCAGAGAAACATACAAGAAAATAAGAGAAACACACTAGAAAATCAAAGAAACATACAAGAAAATCAGAGAAACATACAAGAAAATCAGAGAAGCATAACTCAAAACCCTAAATCAAAAAATAAAGGTGTTGAAAGCATAACTTTTCTGCAAAAAAATACTAGAAAATTGTTTAAAAACATAGGGAAAGCATAGATCTGGAACTGATCTAAAGAGATCAAAAAACCTCAAATCTAGTGTTTTCAGAGGAACCCCAACTGTGAGAATGACTTGGATTGCTTGTCGATCTAACCAGGAGGAGTCGAAGCCAGGCTAGAAACAAACATGGCTTGCCGAAGCAAAGCCGGAGATGGCCATAGAAACTAAAACGACAAGGTCTGGATGAAGCCTTTCGTATCCAGACCATGAGACCTCAGCGAATAGGTGTGTAGGGATTATATGAGGTTTATGGGTGGTGAAACCACTGTAGATTCAGGCCAGGAGGTAGCTAGAGAAGGTGAAGGGAACTCATCGAAAAGGAGGGGGAGGGGGGAAGGTTCTAGAGAGAACCAGAGGTTAGAGAGATAGAGACGAGTGAGGCAAATGAGGGGTTTGGGGGGGGGGGCATTTAGCTTAATTAGGTAGGAACGGATTTGGGCCGTTGATCAAAATTGATCAACGGCCAGGATTTAATCTAGGTTGGGTCGGGTAGATTTAGGGTTTGGGCTTGGGTATTGGGTTGGGTTAATGGTATTGTGTTTTAAATCAAAAATGGGATGGGAATTGGGGGTTAGATTTAGGCTATAATTTAAATGCAATTGGGCTATTATTTAAATAGCTAATTTCCCCTCTTTAAATTATGCAAAAATAGTAAATTAATTTATGAAAATCAATTGGAAGCACCAAAATGATTTATAACGTATAATTAACAATTTAAAATACATGAATTAAAAACATAATTGAATGTTAAAATGGCTAATATTGTAATTATATGCAATTTGGCTAAATAAATTTGTAAAAATATGCAAAAATTGCCTTAGATATATCTTAGAAAAAATATAAAATTCCAATAAATTAATTACCAAAATAATAATTTTGGGAATAATTAATGATTTTTTTATGGATGAAAAAGGGAAATAAATCAGTTCAAAAACCTTAAAAATTACGGGAAAAATAGTAAAAATGCTTGGACATACTATATATATATATATATATATATATATATATATATATATATATATATATATTAAAGATATTTTTCATATAAAAAATATACAGGAGAAAATTGAGTATCAACAGCTGCCCCTCTTTACCCGGAAGGATGAAAGAGTTGTCGGGTAAAGATATGATGACCAATTTGACCGAACGAACTATTTTGAAGAAATTTGGCCGTGCTCTGGTTTCTGAGTTGCCTACATATCCCTGGTCTTGCAGGAATCAGGCCATATGTAGTTCGGGATCCGTCGGCGGAATATGCCGATGGAGGCTTTTTTTTTCCAAGAGCGGACGCGAGATTTAGGATGGGATGAATGGTTAAGGTCTAATAGGGCTGCGGGAACTGGAGCAGAATTGCTCCTGCCGAGATGGCTGTTGCTCACCGATTTACCTGCAAATAAGCAATACAAGCGTATATTGTGCATAAATTTAAACACGATGCAAGTTCCCGTTAGACTATGAATGTTGTCTTTGGACGGTTAGGATGATGTCCTCAGACCATGACATCCTGGGCCATGAAGCGTATAAAAAAGGATTTGCAGGCTATGAAATGATGCTCTCGGGCTATGATAATGATGCCTCCGAACCATGATGCCTTTAAATAATGATGTGCAAAAAATTAAAGGGGTCTTCAGGCCATGACATGGCGTTCTCGGGCTATGAGAATGATGCCTCCGAACAATGACGCCCTCAGATAATTTGGCAATCTTTCGGCCCATGAAATGCAGTAGGTGGCGATCTTTCAGCCCATGAAATGTAATAAGTGGCGATCTTTCAAACATGCAAGCGTAAATAAAGTGGCGATCTTTCAGCCATGCAGGATGTAAATAAAGTGGCGATCTTTCAGCCATGCAGGCGTAAATAAAGTGGCAATCTTTCAGGAATGCAGGCGTAAATAAAGTGGTGATCTTTCAGACGTGCATGATGTAAATAAAGTGGCGATCTTTCAGCCGTGCAGAAAATGCAGATGGAGACAGCGTTTAGTCGGAAGGCAGAATGGTAGCCTTATATAATGCAGAAAATGCAGATGGAGATAATGTTTAGTCTCGGAAGGCAGAGTGTTAGCCTTATGCAATGCAGAAAATGCAGATGGAGACAGTGTTTAGTCTCAGAAAGTAGAATGGTAGCCTTATGCAATGCAAAAAATGCAGATAGAGACAATGTTTAGTCTTGAAAGGAAAAATGGTAGCCTTATGCAACACAGAAAATGTAGATAGAGACAGTGTTTAGTCTCGGAAGGCAGAATGGTAGCCTTATGCAATGTAGAAAATGCATACGGAGACCGTGTTTAGTCTCGGAAGACAGAATGGTAGCCTTATGCAATGCAGGAAATGCAGATGGAGATAATGCTTAGTCTCGGAAGGCAGAATGGTAGCCTTATGCAATGCAAAAAATGCAGATGGAGACAATGTTTAGTCTCAGAAGGCAGAATGGTAGCCTTATGCAATGCAGAAAATATAGATGGAGATAGAGTTTAGTCTCGGAAGGCAGAATGGTAGCCTTATGCAATGCAGGAAATGCAGATGGAGGCAGTGTTTAGTCTTAGAAGGCATAATTGTAGCCTTATGCAATGTAGAAAATGCAGATGGAGATAGTGTTTAGTCCCAGAAGGTAGAATGGTAGCCTTATGCAATGTAGAAATAAAAAATGAAGTGGCAAATGATCGCAGAGTTTCTTAGCTAATAGCAAGTTACGATGTTGGGATCGCTGGGGATATTGTGATACAGGGGATATCACTAGCGTGTGTGGATGGCAAATACCGGATAAGTGTGACGATTCATGAATCAATGTTTGTCGTGTGGGTGTGTAGTATATCATATACTTTTGTAATCCAAATTCCTGCATCGAAAGAAAAATCGTGAGTTTTGTAGAGGGGAGGTTAGTTGGTATCCTTGCTGGCTTTGCTTGACATGTTCGGCTTTGATCTGGTGATATGGTATGTATCATTGGGATAGCGTTGCTGAACAAAGTGATTTTGATAACAAACATGTATGAGTTTGTAAAAATATGACATAAGTATATATTTAAGAAATAGCTTTTAGATGAACCGACGACTGTGACATGGTTCAAAACATTGCAACCTCTCTCGCTACGGAATTTGGAGGGTCCTCCTCAAAATTCTGCCCCAGTTTGATGGGTTGATGCTTCTGACTGTTGCTCGTGATGATTGGCTAAAATTGCTTTGGAATTTTAAGGGTCCTCCTCAAAATTCTGCCCCAGTTTCCAATTGTGGGGAAAATGAAAATTTTTATTGAATTGTGACCGAACCCATAAGGTTTCCTACGTATCCCCTCTTAAATGGGAATCAGGTCAGACGTAGTTCAAATTACATATGGAAAGCATATAAATTACACATAGTAGCGCTTAACTACATCTGAATTGATTGGTTTTGGCCAAACTTCTCCATCCATTTCTGCAAGTATAAGGGCTTCTCCTGTCAGAACCCGGTGAATCATGTATGGACATTGCCAGTTGGGAGAGAATTTCCCTTTGGCTTCATCTTGATGAGGGAAAATTTTCTTTAATACCAGCTGCCCCGGTGTGAACTGTCTTGGCTTGACTCTCTTGTTGAAGGCTCTGGCCATTCTGTTCTGATAAAGCTGGCCGTGACACACTGCATTCATTTTTTTTCCATCTATAAGATCCAACTGCTCGTAACGACTCTTCACCCATTCTGCATCGTCGAGCTCAGATTCTTGTATGATTCTTAAAAAAGGAATTTCTACTTCGACAGGAATGACGAATTTTGTACCATAAACCAGCATATAGGGAGTTGCCCTAGTTGATGTGCGGACTGTGGTGCGATACCCCAATAAAGTGAATGATAGCTTTTCGTGCCATTGCTTATGCTTCTCCATCATTTTCCTCAATATCTTCTTTATGTTTTTGTTGGCGGCTTCTACGGCTCCATTCATCTGAGGCCTGTAGGTTGTGTAATTCTTGTGTTTGATCTTAAAGGTTTCATATATGGCTTTCATTAACTCACTGTTGAGGTTAGAGCTATTGTCAGTAGTGATTGACTCTGGAATCCCGAATTGACAAACGATACGGTTGCGGACAAAATCTGCCACGACTTTCTTGGTTACTGCTCTATAAGATGCCGCTTCAACCTACTTGGTGAAGTAGTCGATGACCACTAAGATGAACCTGTGCCCGTTGGAAGCGGCCGACTCGATTGGTCCAATAACATCCATTCCCCAGGCGGCGAAAGGCCATGGTGAGCTTGTTGCATTAAGCTCATTTGGTGGCACCTTTATCATGTCCGCATGTATCTGGAAGCGGTGGCATTTCCGAACATACTGGATGCAGTCTGTCTCCATAGACATCCAAAAGTAACCAGCTCAGAGGATCTTCTTGGCTAAGATAAAACCGTTCATATGTGGACCGCGGTCCCAACATGGATTTCTTCTAGTAGTTTAGATGCCTCCTTCGCGTCGACACACCTTAATAATCCCAAACCAGGAGTCCTCCTATACAGGATTCCTTCGCCGTGGAAGAAATTATTAGACATCCTTTGAAGTGTGCGCTTCTGAGTATGATTGGCAAGTTATAGGTACTCTCCTTTCGTCAAATATTCCCTGATATCATGAAACCAAGGCATTCCATCTACTTCTTCTTTGACATGATCACAATAAGCTGGCTGATCATGGATCTTTACTGCAATGGGATCAATGAAGTTTTTGTCTGGATGTTGTATCATGGATGACAGGGTAGCCAATGCATCGGTGAACTCATTCTGGATTCTAGGAACATGTTGGAATTTCATCTTTGTGAACCTTTTTCTCAGTTCTTGTACGTGATGCAGATACGGGAGTATCTTAGAGTTCTTGGTTGCCCATTCTCCTCGTACATGATGTATAAGCAAATCTGAATCTCTGATCTCTAGCACTTCTTGAATGTTCATGTCAATAGCCATCTTAAGCCCGAAGATGTAGGCTTCATATTCGACTATATTGTTGGTGCACGGGAACCTGAGTTTGGCAGACACCTGATAATGCTGACTGGTTTTTGATACTAGGACTGCTCCTATGCCGACTCCTTTGAAATTTGTAGCTCCATCGAAAAACATTCTCCAACCTTCATAGGATTCTGCAATATCTTCTCCTATGAATGATACCTCTTCGTTAGGAAAATATATTTTCAGGGGTTCGTATTCTCCATCCACGGGGTTTTTGGCCAGGTGATCTGCTAGTGCCTATCCCTTGATTGCTTTCTGAGTAACGTAGACAATGTCGAATTCACTCAACAGGATTTGCCACTTGGCTAGCTTGCCGGTACGCATGCTTCAGAGGATCCATCCTTGATATGAGATATGTAGTATAGGCACAGAAGTAGTGCCTCAGCTTCTGGGACACCCAAGTTAGAGCACAACAGGTGCGTTGCAGTAGAGAAATCGGGCCTCGTACGGAGTGAACTTCTTGCTGAGATAATAGATGGCATGTTCTTTCTTTTCTGTTTTATCATGCTGCCCCAGGACTCAACCGAAGGCACTGTCTAATACTGCGAAGTAGAGTAGTACAGTTCTACCTGGTTTAGGTGGGGACTAAAACTGGTGGTGTTGACAAGTATTCCTTGATCTTGTCGAAAGCTTTCTAGCATTCATCGGTCTATTTGGTGGCGGCATCCTTTTTAAACATCTTGAAGATTGGTTCACAGATAACCGTGGACTGTGCTATGAACCGGCTGATATAGTTAAGTCTTCCCAAGAAACTCATTACATCCTTCTTGTTCTTTGGCGGTGGCAATTCTTGAATGGATTTGATCTTTGATGGATCCAGTTCTATTCCCCGGCAACTCACAATAAACCTAAGCAATTTTCCAGCTGGAACCCCAAATGCACACTTCGCGGGATTCAGCTTTAGGTTGTACCTCCGCAGTCTATTGAAGAATTTCCTCAAATCTTCCATATGATTAGTAGCCTTCTTTGACTTGATGACGTTGTCTACGTACACCTCGATCTCCTTGTGTATTATATCGTGAAACATGGTAGTCATGGCCCTCATGTAGGTCGCCCCTGCATTCTTAAGGCCAAACGACATCATCTTGTAGCAGTACATTCCCTATGGCATAATGAAAGCCGTTTTCTCAGCATCCTCTTTGTCCATCCAGATCTGGTGATAAACCACAAAACAATCCACAAATGATTGCAATTCATGGTTGGCGCAATTGTCGATCATGATGTGTATGTTTGGTAAAGATGACTCTGGCCCGGTTGAGATCCCGGTAGTCGACATAAACCGTGACCTTCCTGTCCTTCTTTGGTACCAGCACAATGTTAGCTAGCCATATCGGATACTCAACTACCCAGAGGACTTTGGCTTTGACCTGCTTGGTGACTTCTTCCTTGATTTTCAAACTTATATCTGGCTTGAATTTTCTGAGCTTCTATTTTACCGGTGACATGTCAGATCAGTCGGTAGTTTGTGTGCCATAATATAGGTACTCAGACCAGTCGTGTCGTCGTACGACCAGACAAATATGTCCTTATATTCTCTTAGAAACTCTGTGTATTCCTTCTTTTCTGATGACGACAAGTGAACGCTGATTCGTGTTTCTTTGACATTCTCTTCATCTGCCAGGTTAACAATCTCAGTCTCGTCCAGGTTGGACTTTGGCCTATTTTCAAAATTCTCGACTTCCTTAATAATCTCTTCCGGTATATCATCTTCCTTTGAGTCTATGTCTGTTTGTTGTATTGTCTTATTGCATGTCACATTTATCGGTTCATCAAGATAAGTAATAGTAATGCTTTATAAGTAAAGTAATGACGAAAATAATAAGAGTGAGATTTATAAGAAAACAGAAATGCTTTGATAAATTCCATAACTGTTTTTTGAACATTAGAGATCTTTTTGCAAAATTAAAATGCGAAAAGAAAGTCAACTAGTAAAATAAAAGATAGTGCATGGTGCTTGTTCAGCCTTGCTACCTCGAGGCTCGCCGGGCTCTGGTGGTTCTGATGGTCCAGTTATTGAGGCATTATCCTATGCTTACAGCTTGTATGAAAGGGCCTTCCTCCCCCTCCTCCTCAAAAATGACACAACAATCCATGTCATCATCTTCCAAGAACAAATTCCTCACTTCTGCCAGTGCTTCCTCTTCTTCTGACCCGTAGATAACTTCGGCCAGTTGGAAACTCTGTTCCAAGTGTGGTATTGGCTGTTCAATGGGTAGTAAGGGCCGCACCATGGTGGCGACCAATCGTTGAATTCTTTCCAGGTATACTCATATCCCAGACTGAAGATGGTGCCATGTTTATTTAGTTTAATAGGCTTAGCAATTCCTTGGAGGTTCTTGCCAAGTCCCTTGCCAGGTTCGTATCCGCTCCAGTTCAATATGCTTTCAATTTTGTTGTCCCACCATTTGTCTTTATCAAAGACGTTGACTCGCTCGATTTGGTGGTAAGTTTCCCCGCCTATCCTTCTTCTGCCTCCTATTGCTGGGATAGTCTGGCGACTGTATATCGGATTGTTACCGTCACCGTGAATGATCACCTCATGGTGATTCTACTCAAACTTCACTGCCTGATGTAGCATTGTGCTACGGCCCCAGCGACATGAATCCATGGTCGTCCCAACAACAGATTGTAAGATGTCGGCACGTCTATTACTTGAAAATCAACATCAAACCAAGTAGGCCCCATTTGCAAGCACATGCTAATTTCCCAATGGTGGACCTTTCGGAACTATCGAAAGCTTTGACATTGATGGCCTCGTCTTTGATCTCGTGCATTACTTTTCTCAGTGTTCTAAGTGTTACTAATGGACAAATGTTGAGGCTGGACCCTCCGTCAATCAGAATCCTGGTGATAAAATAATCTTCACACTGTACGGTGATGTGCAATGCCTTGTTGTGACTCAACCCTTCGGGTGGCAGCTCATCATCATGAAAGATGATCTTGTGAATTTCCAATATCTTCCCTACCATGTTTGCAATTTCTCCTCCGGTGATGTTACTTGGTACATATGCCTCACTCAGCATTCTTAGCAAGGCATTCTTGTGTGCATCAGAACTTTGTAGCAAAGCAAGGATAGAAATTTGTGTCGGTGTTTTGTTCAGCTGATCAATGACTGAGTATTCTTTGGCTTGTATCTTTATGCAGAGATCATGGGACCCAGTTTCAGTGATGGTTGGCCGACTAGAGGCCTGCTTGCTTGACTCAGCCAAATGTTTTGGGGTATAAACCCTACCGGTTCTTGTCATACCCTGTGATGCAACGACTTCCCCAAACTTGACCTTCCCTTTCCTTCTTGCTTCGTCTGTGTATTCCTAAGGTATGACATTTTTATGGAATGGTGTTACTGCCGACATTGCTACTGGAATTGGCGTGGCTATCTTTACCGAACGGTGCATGCCCCTTAGGCGGCAAAACTGCAACTTCAAAGGGTGTAAGTGTGTTTGCTGGTGACATAAACTCAACCTCAATCGGTGCTGGCGTCTTTGCAGAGGATGGTGCTTCAAACTCGAGTGGCATGGACATGTTTACCTCGGCGTCCCCGGAGGGCTGAATCTGGACTACGATCGGATAAGGGTGACTACTGGCTTCTTTGGATCATCACCCTCTATGATCAAACCGATCGATCCCTTGGGGTCCCAATCATCCTCTATTTCAATCATGTGAACGCGCCCACCCTTGTGATCAGGCAGAGAGTTATTACGGACAATCAGAGCAGGCTCCTTTACCATAATAATCTTGTTATCAATCAAAGTCTGGATCTTATCTTTTAGAGAGCGACATTCATCAATGGTGTGTCCTTTCATGCCGGAATGGTATGCACAGGACTTATTTAGATTAAAACACTGAGAAGGGTTTTCAGGAGCAGCAGGGATAGGGGTGATGTAACCAGCAGTTTTAAGTCTTTCATACAACTAGTCTACAGGTTCAGCAATGGCCATGTACTGTTTTAGGGGTCTTCGATCAAAGTTTGGTCGAGATCTAGGAAAGTTTTAGCGTGGAGGAGGGGATTGGTAGTGTGATGGTTGAGTGTTATAGGTTTGGTAAATATGTGCTGGTTAGGAGTATTTTGGTAAAGTGGGCTGATATGCGGGAGGTGATTGATAAGTGAGTGGGGGAGTTTGGTAAGAGGGGGAGGGTGCTTGGTGGTTTGGGGTAGGCTGATATATGATTGGAGGCATTGGGTATGTTTGGTATTTGACGGGAGATTTGGTTCTCTATGCCGCAATTACGTCTTCTACGTCCCTTTTCTTGGATACACTGTCTGATTGTAAGGCCTTATTGGTAGCTTCCAAGGCCTCGAAGTTAGTAACCATACCGCTTTCGATGCTCTTTTGATCCTTTCTCCCATCTTGATAATATCATAAAACTTGTGGCCCTCGATCTTCATCAGCCTCTGATAATACTGTGGGTCTTGAGCCCGAACGAAGAATTTGTTCATTTTCTCTTCTTCAAAGGAAGGCCTAACCTTAATAGCTTCTGACCTCCATCTAGTAGCATACTCACGGAATGTTTCCGTGGGCTTCTTCTTCAGATTTTGAATATAGAAGACATCTGGTGCATTCTCTATGTTGAACCTAAATCTGTCCATAAAATCGGACGCCAAGCTCACCCAGGTTGACCACTTCTTCGGATCTTGGATAATGTACCAAGACAAAGCATCTCCCTTCAAGCTCCTCATGAAAAGCTTCATGTGGATTTTCTCATCTTTTCCTACTCCAACAAATTTGTCACAGTACGTTGTCAAATGGACCCTTGGATCCCATGTACCATCGAACATTTCGAACTTAGGAGGTTTGTACCCCTCGAGTTGTATGCAAAGATTTTCATAGTTTAGCCCCTCAATTCCATTACTACCTTCAACGCCTTAAATTCTACTAGTCAACTTTTTAAGTTCTTCGGCCAGGTTTCTGATGAGTAAGCCCTTATCATCGGACTTGGGTATGCTTGAAATGGGCTGGATAGAGTGCGACATAGTCTCAACGTAGATGGGGGTGTTATGTTGGGTGTGGCAGTGGTCATTTGTGGTGTTATGAAGTTCGGGAATGAGCAATAGGGTGTTATTTGAGGTGTGGCAGGTGTTGCAGTGGTGATGAGGAGCGGGATGGCTTGGTTGCTTTAGGATATTTTGTGGCGGTGCAAGATTCTGAGTATTTGGGAAAGTAACCTCTGGAGTGGTGAGGGAAAATGACAGATTTGCCAGATTCCGAACATGATCAAGTCTCTCTTGAAATTTCAGCAGCTTTTGTTCCAGTTGGGATGCATTTTCTTTGGGAACCAGAGTACCGTGACCACCTCTACCCGTTCAGTTGAGTTCTCTTTTCTGGTGTTGTTCAAATCTTCCATCTTTCCTTTGTTCTTGTATCTGATAGGACTGAGAGGAGGAGTAGGTAGAGGGCCCATGATCTCGTAAAATATGATGATGTTGCCAGAGTTCACGAACGAACCTTTGGGGAGGGGAATAAACAAAAGTAAAAACAAAAGGTAACAAGTCAGTGAGGACCGTAAAAAATGTTGCAATATTTAAACACATAGTGCGGAAATATAAAGCGTGTCCTAATTTTGGGGGACCTTTTTGTGCCCGAGGTAGGCCTAACGACAAGTAGATTTGGAGAACTTAGAATGCTAAATGCCTCATTTCATTGATAAAAGGTAGAAAAATCCCAAAACGACACTATATAATAAGAAATAAAAGTTGCTAGTGGCCGTTGGCCTTATTACATTTTATAAAGCAGAAATGGAAACTCCTATCTATTTGATCCCGGGGGAACTCCCCCAGACTCGATATCATCGGATCCATCGAACAGCTTCCCTAGCTCACGCAGTCCCAACATCAAGTAGGCTCTGGAAATATGTCCGCCTTCATTTCCTTCAACAGTCTGGCAATCTTCGTCCCTTTTGAGAAATTTTTTTTCCAACTCTACTATACCTCGGTCCAAATAGACCAATCGCTTATTGGCATTGACAACCATATTCTTCCACGCTTCAATTAGTTTTTGGTTGGCTTCCTATATCTCACGATGCTCGCTTTCGAATTCTCGGATTCTCTTTCGCAGATGATTGTACTTGACCTATGCTTCGGCCTTTTCATCTATGATCGTGTTACCTTGAATAAATCCAGGCTGGCCCAGCCCACTATAATTATCCTCCAACCAGCCTGAATAATAAGGAGCGCAACCTGCATGGTATCTGTCTGGTTCGATGGTGTCCCTTCCCAAGACAATATTGCAGTGCCACATGTTTTGATCCTGACATCTATAAGGACTATCGTCATTCTAGAAGTCAGCTTGGAAGTGACTCATCTTGTCAACCCCGGGTATAACCTGCTTCCTACCTGCTTATAACCCGAAGAGGTACGTAAGGGTATGTTCCTGTTAAGCCGATTAGTGTCACAAAAGGTGCATCCCTGGACTGGATGATGAACTCCTCGGTTGGGAACCACTCGAACATCCATTGTACCTGGCCTTCAGTCAGATTTTCAAAGAGTTCGACCCATTCTCTAGCATTCTCCGGTTGGACGAACATGTCGGGCATGTAATTTATTTGCTTTGGATGATGAAAAGAGATATGATCATCCCAGTCTCTCCTATGGATTTCCTACTGGTACTCACCCTTTTGGAGATGTTCCACGAGCCAAAGTTGAAGTAGCAAATTACAGCATTCGAAGTGTTTGGCTCCCCATTGACACTTTTCTAGGGCTCACTACATTTCTGCAATGATCATTGGTATGAGGCTGAATGGTTGTCTGTCAATTCCCTCCATTAGAGTCTTAGTTACCATAGCTAGTATGGTGTGGATTCTTGCCTTCTTAGTTGGAAACACAATCAATCCCAAGAAGCAAAACATGAACACAAATACCCTTCGGTGAATATGCCCCAATGATGTGATGGAAAATTCGTCAGGATAGGTACGGTGGGATTTGCTGTGACCGTACCTTTCGTACAAATAATCAAAAGGAATATACGACTCTTTCAAGCATGTCAAGTCCGGATTCTTATTTAGACCCATCATTTTGAGGAAACCTCTACCCTTGCAATTTTCGGCATTAACAAACCCGGAGTTTTCCATGGTATACCAGCCAATCCTCCTATTTCTTCTAGCAGGGGTGTCATCTCAATTTCCTGAAGCGGAACACAGACTTATCACAATCCCAGAACAGAGTAGCAACTTCTATGATCTTGTTGTTGGGCTGGATTTCAAGGAGGGAAGGTAGATTTCCTAGGTATTTCCAGACAAAAGTCTGATCACTAGAATGAAGATCCTCCCACTAGCTTAGCAGTTTGGGGTGGATGTTGGTAACCATGCCGAATCTAGGGACTTCGTGCCTCATATGTCTGCAAGACAAAAGGCTAGTTCCTTACCCCCACCAGACTCGACTATTCAATATCAACAATTGGCATAAAAGCATTCAGTTCTCCAAATAAATGCACAGAACGTGATGATGTCCGTTTGGGTTTTAGGGAAACCCAGTGGACTTTGGACAAGTCTATCTTAAAGAGTAATTATGCTGACAACATAACTGACTCGGCTAGGTTTGACCATCATGCATGCACAATTTCAATAAGAGTAAGGTTTATATGGGGTTTTAGACTGGTAACCTTGAGCGAAAAACTCAAGAGGGAAATACGCGAAACCGTTGACTACACCATTGATCGAATGGTTTTGCCGCAAATATGCTTTTGTCAGATTTAGGGGGTGATAATATCGGAAGAGCGCAACCACTAATAATAAGCATTGCTATAGGATTTTGTTTTGCACGAGTGGAATATGATGTTGAAAACATGCTCATGCAATAATTAAAATAAGTTGTCATGTATTTTCACGTTAAGAAAGCAGTAAATACAATAACTCATCATAATTTAAAATAGTAATAAAGGAAAGCAGTAAAAGAAATAAGGGAAAGAAACAAAAAGACAAGTTAGTTTTGTAGTAGAAGAGGGAATTAAATATTTAAAGGCATTAAGCAAATAAAGACGTATAAAGAAGCGTAAAGTCACAATAATAGCCTGAAATGGTAAAAGATTAAAAGAAATCCCTAGCAGAATCGCCATGCTATTGCACCCCCTTTTTCTCGCGAAATTGGGTTTAAGACATTGGGAGGAAAACTCGTTCCCTTTCAGGAATTGGGTTTGAATTGAAGAGTCGCCACCTAATGATTAAATTGCATTAGGGCACTAAGAAGGGTTTGATTTGAGTAACCATAGATTGGGTAAGGGCTTGAAATTATCCCAAGGGGAAGATGTTAGGCACCCCTCAGGATCCACTAGTGTGGTTCTCATCCATACTATTATTGTGAATTTGAGTACAATTAGCATATAGACAAATAGGGCTCAAATAAGAGGGGATTTCATCATATAAAGGTTTACAAACAAATAAAGTTGGAAAGAACTAAAAAAAGCATATTTTCCCTTAAAGAGAAAGAGTTTGGAATTCTTTTAAAAGCAACAAGAAGGAAAGAAAAGGGGGTCCTGGGTTTATTAATAATATGGATCACCCCACACAATGCCCGGTAATCACTCCTCAATGAGGGGCTACGCGTGGCATTATCGCGTGGTCATCATATCCATATCTACCGTTTCCTACCCCGTTAAGGTATTAATGCGCGGAATGGTTTCGTTTACTTATTGCATGCTATTACATGTCCCAATCCTATCAGTCTCGGAGGCATTAAGACTAATAATCCTATAGAGGAGGGATATTAGGCTCATGTGTAGTTTCAAAGGCAAAATTCTAAGGCGACATACAAAAACACATATAGCAAGTTGGGGAAAGCACATAACCAACAAAAAGGCTCAGATATACCTCCTTTACACAAAGAAACACATAATTTAGCATGACTTACACATACTGTTTAGGTCTGATTTATTAAAGACGAGGAAGAGGAGGTTGCTGAGGTAGACTAGTTTGATACATGGCTCAGAGAGGAAGTCAGGATCAGACATGCTTATTGATTGTGTCAGTTATTTGTTAACAAAGACAAAATCAGTTTTGATCAGTCGTTATCACCTAAGTCTTGCCTAAGTGCTTGAACGAGATCCTAATGAACATGATATCTATTACTGATTCAGAAGTATAGCAAAGTAGCACAGTTTTTTAAGAAAAATGATTTGGAATTCTTATAGGCATGGTTTCTATATATTACTGATTTTAATATGCTACTGGGTTATAACCTTAAGGCATGATACCTCACATGCAGAAAATTAAATGAAGCGCTATAGGCGGGTTATCTAGGTGTGATATTAAACATGTAGAGTAAATAAATCTCTATGAGCATGATTTCTAGATGCAGTTTGAATTATTAAATAATCCTATAAGCATGATTTCTAAATGTGATTAAATAAGCAGAATAAGAATAGTACTATAGTCATGGTGTCTACATATGATTGAGTATGCTGAATCAAAATAATCATATAGGCATGGTTCTACCCTTTGCATGCATAAATACCTAACCCATTTTGATTATCCAGCCCCAGTGTTTATTACAAAAGTATTACAGACCCAGTAATGAATAACATTGAAAAAATATAAGAAAGAAAATTACAATCAGAGGAAGACAGATTCCTGTGTTCCTTTCTGAGTTATGGACCAAACCACTTCAAATTCTATTCGTTTCAAAGCCTTTCTCAAATTTGAGCGTGTCAGAGTTCTCTAAGGGCCTCAAAAGGACCACGGGCAGTGCTCACACCCAAATTTGAAAAACCAGAATAGGGACAAGTGCAGTGTGGAAATGCCAGCCCTCAAATGTCCAAGTTCAGAGGGAGCTCAAGATCCCAAAGCAAGGCTCACAAGAGGGAGGCAGAACTTAAGAGACTAAGAGAGATTGCAAGTGCAGAAGCAGAATTCTAAGAGGGAATAGGGGATAAGGAGAGGGAAATAAGTACATATAAGGGGTTCAGAGGGATAAGGAAATTGAAAGAAGCAAAGGGTAGGCTGTGGGCATGCCCAACAATGGAGAATGCTAATATACCATAAGCTTGTCCAAACAACATCAATAAAGGCTAGGATCCCAAGGGATCAGGTTTGGTTCATGGGCAACAACTTACATATTGCCATGCTCCAATCCATAGCTTAAACACACAAAGGGGTGGGGAATAAGGATTCATAATGGAAACAGGCAGAAAGAAATCAGCATGCTAATTTGAGTGTTGAACTACACATAAAAAGTAAGTAGACATGGATACAAAAGCAATAAATAAACACATTGTTGTGGTGCTTAAGGCTTAAATCAGAACATATCAGTTTCAAAGAAACAAATAGAGAAAAAGCAGTAGGTCTTGTAAACAGGCCACATTGCAGACAAGAATAGATAATACTATTGTGTATAAGTGTGAGTTTAGAGAGACTGTGTATGTGTGTAGAAAACTAAGAGTCTTCTTCTATTTATAGTATGAAAATCAGGCAGAAATAAGGTAAGAAAATAGTTAAGGAACTGAATATCAATTAAGAATCAATCACACAAGACTTCCTTTAATTAAGGAACTCAGATTCAAACGGGAAAACTATTTAAGGTAAGAAATCAAATTAACATCTTGTACAAAGCATGTACTTAGGGGTAAATACACAAGAAGTTACTTAAAGGCAGAATTTTGAAATACACAATTGCATAAATAAGGTAAGAAAATCCATTAGTAGCCAGTAAATCAAGGATCAGAGATTTACTGGTCCATGAATGAACCAAGTAAGAAAACTAAGGAAAACCTTTGACTCAAATCGAGTAACAGGGAAGTCAGCAAACATGGAAAGAAATCAATTAACCTTATATGAAGGAAGTCTGAAATCAATCACAATTGAAAGCCATTCTAGAGGGAAGTTCAGCACATATAAAGAGCATACAAACATGTTAATCTGAAAGAAGATCCCGTGTCAATGCAAAATTAGTAGATAATAGACTATAGGAGCATGATAGTCGCATAGGTTAGGAATGTAGAAGAGAAGTAGCATCTAGTAGCATACAGAAGATCCAGTGTAAAAGACCTTAGGAAAGTTTAGTGGAAAATTAGAGTTGCTTAAAAAGACAGAGGTTGAGACAAAGAATTTCGAGACTCAGTTGAGAAACAAGTTCAGAACCTCAAAATAGTTTTAAAGATGAAGAACAAACATATCACATAGCTAATGTTCTCAAACTCGGATGAACCCCTAAATTTTAGCGTCTTACCATCAATCGAGTGACGAGATGATAGGGAAAGTAATCAGGAAAGCAAAAGATACTAATCAAAAAAAGTTCAAAGGTCTCATAAAGAAACTGCGACCTTCGACATGCTTTTCAATAATAGAAACTCATGAGAAATAAAGTAAAAGAGTAACATGCAACTCATAGTAGAAGACTGGTAGAAGAAACAAATAAGAACATGGTAGGACAATCTTAATAAGAGCACAGTAGGAATAACAAGAACACAGTAGGAGAAATATATTAGAAGAACATACAAGGGGAAAAGAAAATCAGAGAAACATACAAGAAAATCAGAGAAACATATAAGAAAATTAGAGAAGCACACAAGAGGAAAATAAAATAAGAGAAACATACAAGAAAATCAGAAAAGCATAACTCAAAACCCTAAATAGGAAAATAAAGGTTTTGAAAGCATAAATTTTCTGGAAAAAATATCAGAAAATCGTTAAAAAACTTAGGGAAAGCATAGATTTGGAACTAATCTAAAGAGATCAGAAAAACCTTAAATCTAGTGTTTTAAGAGGAACCCCAACGGTGAGAAAGAATTGGATTGTTTGTTGATCTAACCAGGAGGAGTCGAAGCCAGGCTCGAAACAAACATGGCTTGCCAGAGCAAAGCCGGAGATGGCCATAGAAATTGAATCGACAAGGTCTTGATGAAGCCCTTCGTATC
This sequence comes from Nicotiana glauca, assembly GCA_026770625.1. Taxonomy (NCBI): domain Eukaryota; kingdom Viridiplantae; phylum Streptophyta; class Magnoliopsida; order Solanales; family Solanaceae; genus Nicotiana; species Nicotiana glauca. The sequence goes on from MU745975.1 coordinate 69,433, forward strand.
CAGACCATGAGACCTCAGCAAATAGGTGTGTAGGGACAATAGGAGGTTGATGGGTGGTGAAACAACTGTAGATTCAGGCCATAAGGTAGCCAGAGAAGGTGAAGGGAACTCATCGGAGAGGAGGGGGAGGGGGAAGGTTCTAGAGAGAAACAGAGGTCAGAGAGATAGAGAAAAGTGAGGAAAATGAAGGGTTTGGGAGGGGGGCATTTAGCTTAATTAGATAAGAAAGGATTTGGGCCGTTGATCAATTTTGATCAACGACAAGGATTTACTCTGGGTTGGGTCGGGTAGATTCAGGTTTGGGCCTGGGTATTGGGTTGGGTTAATTTTAGGCTAGGTATTGGGTTTTAAATCAGAAATGGGCGGGGAATTGGGGTTTATATTTAGGCTATAATTTAAATGCAATCGGGCTATTATTTAAATAGCCAATTTTCCCCTCTTTAAATTATGCAAAAATAGTAAATTAATTTCTAAAAATAAATTGGAAGCACCAAAATGATTTATAACATATAATTAACAATTTAAAATACACAACTTAAATTTTATGAATTTAAAACGTAATTGAATCTTAAAATGGCTAATATTGCAATTATATGCAATTTAGCTAAAAAAAATTACTAAATAAATTTATAAAAATATGCAAAAATTGCCTTAGATATATCTTAGCATAAATATAAAATTCCAATAAATTAATTACCAAAATAAAAATTTTGGGAATAATTATTGGTTTTTATGGATGAAAAATGGAAATAAATAAGTTCAAAAACCTTAAAAATTATGGGAAAAATAGTAAAAATACTTGGACATACTATATATATATATATGCTATTTTAAAAGAAATTTTGCATAAAAAATATACAGGGAGAAATTGGGTATCAACACCTAGAATTGAAGAAATAAACCATGAATCGAAGGGGTTCAAGTGATGGCGGGCTAGGGTTAGGAAGAGGTGAGAGAGGAGAGGTGGAGTGGGTTTTAGGGGCGGCCGATTTTGGAGAATGGCTAGGATTTGGGGAGGTTGTTGGTTAATTAAAAAGGTAATGAAACCTGGACCGTTGATCTTCTAAGATCAACGACCATGATTGAGTCTCGGGGTTGGGGCGAGTTGTAAAATTGGGTTATGGGTATTGAGTTACAGGTATTGGGTTACTTTAATTGGGATGAGGGTGAAAATTTGGCTAAGTTCGAAAATCAAATTAAAAGAGGCTATTTGTTAAATACCCAATTAATTTGACAAAATAATTTATAAAAAAATCTAATAAATGATAAAAATGCTATTTATGCATGAAAATAATAATTTAAATTGATTACTTAATATTATAAAAATATAAAAAGTCACTTTCTGTATAGCTAAGGTAATTATGCATATAAATGGGCCATTATTGTAAAATATGCAATTATAGTCTTAAAAATGCAAATGAATTATAAAAAATGTAATTAAAATAGTTGAACACTTATATGGGCGTAAATGATGAACATAGATGATTAAATCATCATAAGGTAGTGTCACACCTCCTTTTTTACCGCTATTCTATTACATCCCGAGAAGGGATATAATAAAAGGAAGGAGTTTTTTCCAATTTAAGGACAGTCGGAACGGGATCTATTTATTTAGTTTTAGAGTCGCCACTTGGGAGAATAATGGTGTCCCAAGTCACCGGATTAATCCCGAACCGAGGAAAGTTTTGACTCTGTTACAGTCTGCGAACTAGAAATCCGGATAAGGAATTCTGTTAATCCGGGAGAAGGTGTTAGGCACTCTCGAATTCCGTGGTTCTAGCACGGTCGCTCAATTGTTGTATTCATTTTTATCTGATTTCATATGTTTTATTTTATATGCATTTAGTATTCCGCTTTATTATTCAAAGAATTGCAACGTCGTGAAAATGTATTTTTGGCTACGCCGTACCAGTACGCCCGTGGTTTTCAATACATTTCGACTTCGTTGAGACTTGGATTTGGATCACATAAATGTGCACCGGTATTAAGAAGGTAATATTATTATAAATCGTGCCTAGAGTATCTACGTCTTGTTAACTTTGGGAAAGACCGTGAAATTTGCTAAATGGTCCTTCCAAATCTAAGTGTTTTATAATAATTAATTGAGGGCCCCGCAATTGTGTATGTAATGCGGCGAGGCTCGTCTCATCATTTTATTTAAAGGGCAACTTTTGAAGCAAACTATGATTCTCTATTTTCGTTTTTCTCTAATAATAAGAGAAAAAAACTTAATTATTTATTATTAAAAACTAATATATTTATGATCTATGAGTTCATATAACTTTTGAATCTTCATTCAACTTGGGCTTTGAACACAGCCCGATAAAGTTAAGATCCAAATGTGTACAAGTGCAGACCAGCCGTGCATTGGGCCAAAATTTAATAGACCTATGACTGAAACAGGATTTGGAGCTGTCCATGAAGCCAAAACCGTCCCAAAATAAATTATCCACCCTTTAGCTGTTACCCAGTCCCAATCTTCAATTCAAAATGAACCAAATAACTATTGAACTTTTCAAATCATTCAAAAACACTATTAAAATCATCATTCAGATTTATTAACTTGCAAATGATCTAGTTGTTCCTATTTACTCAAATTATCACCTGCCACATTTTGGACTAATCTCAACAGAACTTAAAACAATTATATATCTAAACGTGATTGACTTGGATGAAAATTTATTATGTCGTCACTAATCTATTTACCTATTACTGGATTCCTGGAAGCTATTAAAAGTAAAATCGAATGATAAATTCAAGTATT
>MDKF010019397.1:0-11640 GCA_026770625.1 Nicotiana glauca
AGGGACAAAACCGTGATGGGCTGAGGCCCAAGAGCGGACAATACTTCACAGTGTTGGGCCAGGTCGTTACACTATCATCAATTGCCATACACTGGAAAACCCGAGACCGTAAGACCCGAGGGGGCAGACTAGGTCTAGCCAGAACTATTTTACATAGAAACAAAAACTATAAGGCCTCAACTGGCATGACAAACTGTAAGACCTCAACAGGCATGACAAACTGTAAGACCTCAATAGGCATGACAACTTATAAGACCTCAATAGGCATGAAAATTTTGTAAGACCTTACTATAGGCATAAAACTCAGTCCCGATATTTAGGCTATTTGCCGCATTTGTAAGACCCCCGAAAGAGCATACCCTCGATACAGACACCTAAACTATCATTCGAGATAAAAAATGGCCTTGGCTAAATACATATGGCTACGGTCAAAACGGCTGCACAAGCCAAATTAACGCGACTCAGGGACGCCCAACCATCGCTAACAAAATCACTGGCCATTACTTCGAATCTACTTCGAAAAGAACCTGCTAAAATAGGCTACCCACAACAGGAAAAACGATCTTTGACCTTGTCAACTCCAAATGACAAGGCTTCAAGCTGCTCAACCTACAAGCTAAGAACCTTCTGAAGTGCTCGAAAATTACCGCTAACGACTTGCAATTGAGGTTATTCCGAACCGACGACGTGTCAGGAAAAATTATTTCAAAAAGACCTTAACAAGAGGAAAGTAAAGCCTACATATGCCTAAGGGCAAAAATGTAAGAGCCATAGTCGCTAGCTAAACGAGCCTCAAGGCCACACACTAAAAGGTCGCAACGACCAAAAGCGTAAGAGCCACTATCGCCAACTAAAAATTTTAAAACTTGAGGATTAAAATGAGCTAAAGTTGCAACCTGATTTGGAGATCGGATCCAAAATAGTTAACTATATATGCCTAAGTGCACAACATAAGAGCCATAGTCACCAGCTTCACAAGCCTCACGACCATATACTTGAAAGCACGCTTCGACCCAAGGCGTAAGCGCAAAATAGTTAAAATGCAAATACCCAAGGACAAGTCGTAAGAGCCATTGTCATCCGTCCATATAGGCACTAAAGCTTGAAGTAGGCCCGAGTCAAAACCTGACTCGGGAGACTAAGCCCAAAGCAGCTGAGCAAAACATGAGAGCTCTAACGCGAGGTTGCGCTAAAAGCCGCGTTAGCTAAAGCATGGAAGAGCCTCTGAGCCTGCCTGATAAGCTCTGGAATCGTATTTTTCTTATCTCATAACGGTCTTTTTGGATCATTTACCCATGATAGTATGATAAGAAATGTATGTTATGTTGGTACTCGGTTGAGTAAGACACCGGGTGCCCTTCGCGGCTCTTCGGTTCGTGTCGTGACAATAAAATAACAGGACACAGGGATATTCAAAAAAATAGGCACCTCTAATTCTTCTATGGATAGAGACTTTTATGGAATATGTGCATTTTCTCGTTTTATTTGTATCGTATGGATCATGCCAAATGAAAGGTGGGATAACCTTAACATATCTGGAGTAGGAAAAATCCGTGTGATATTCTTAAGAAGGATTACTCCGTGCTTTTTTTTACTGTAAATTGATCAGAGGTCAAATATTTCTTTAAGAAAATAATTTCGATGTAGAACATTTATCCCTCGCAATTGCTTAACTAACATAACTTGGCGTTCCACACATTTCATTTTTAGTCTGTTTGAGTGCCAAATGTGCTATGCAAATAATATGAACATATCACCCATATTGTCAATAAATTTTGCAATCCTCATTTCAAATCTAGATATAGCAAATAGAATCTCAAATTTCCCCCTTGCAATTTTGTAGCCAGATTTGATTCAGGATCACACAATCTGATGATAGACTTGCGATTAAGGGGTTTATTATTGGAGTCATCAGAAAGGGAAAGAACGGAATTATGTGGACATTTCATTAGGTGTAAGGATCATAATTTGGAGGTTCAAAATGACCTAGGAGGGATGAAAATATAAATGAAAGAAGAGGAACTTCAGAAGTAGGGCGCCTTCAAGAACTGGTAAAGACTCTACTGCAGAAATTACAAGCCAAGCAACTAATTTCTCCTACATAATTGTCCAAAAAAACAGAAAGAACAGCAAAGCTAGCAACTAATATGAAAACCAAAAAGTCAAAAACATCAACTTAAACAAGATCTTGGGCCTCTTTTGACCAAGGAGTTGCTTGTAAAGTTTTTCGTTTCCAGGTGAACAATTAGAATCGTTAGTAAACTACCATAAACCATTTTTTTCACCAATAAAATAAAATCTATATCAGTACCAAGGAAAGAAGGAAAAGAAGATAGCACCAACTTTTTATCTACCATTCCCAAATGATTTTTAAATCTTGACTCCTTACTAAAATAAGTTAAAGAGTCACTAAATGAAAGAATGGGCTGCCACGTTTTGTTGATTCTTAATTCCTATCCAAAGACAACCACTAATTATTAATTAACTAGGTAATGTCTCGTTATCCGATAATTAATTAATTATTCATTTAATTAATAATTATCTCAAATTACTTAATATTTTAATATATTAATATAATTTATAAATCCTACTATCATAGTCATATTTTATCCGAAATGACAAATTTCGGCCAACCTTATTTTTTCAACTCTTTTACCCTCTCACCTTCCCGACTTTACTTATCACTCGTTATAAATATCCTAATACGTATAACCTCAAAAAAATAGTCTTGTCCTCATCTTAAAGTACTATTATCATAATATTAAAATAATAAATTATGGTACCATATAAAATCAATTCATACGTTATTATTTTACTAAAATATCCATGTAAAAATACATATACACCTCAAAATGCAAAAAGGAAAATATTGAGTAATAGAGTGTCTGATATGGTGGAAAATGCTTTTACCGCAGGAAATCATTTTTAGTGTTTGATCGAGTATAGAAGTAGATGGCATATGATAATCATAGAAAGTGAAGAACATGATATGAGACTAGCGTTCTGAGCTTCTTCTTTTTTGGTTCTGAGTATATTTATGTACTGAACATTGACAATAATGTCAAAGTGATAGCTGAAGAAAGTGATATTGAGTAACATTTGAGCTAGTTTAAAGCAAAGAATTTGCACCAATGAACGATAGAAGTTACTTTCTCGTTTGGTGAAAAATCTACAAAGAAAATATATTCAACGATTCCATGCAACCAAACAACCACCACAATAACACCTATGTTTCAATACAAGCTATTTGGGGAATTCAATGTAACCAATTACTAAAACATAACTTTTATCAAGGAGAAGATTTTTTTGATAATACATTTTCCCATTTTCCTTCATATCGATCTATGCTACAGAAGAAGTGATAACTAAGGATCCGAGAAGCTTCAAATATTGAGGCTAGCGTTGTGACCAATTAATCAAAATATATTGTAGATATTATTAAATTTAGGGGGTGTTACATATATGCGTCAATTTCTCAGAAGTGTAGGAAGTCATGACTGGAATGAAATGTACAAACTTTGTTAGTCTGTCCACAATGACACATAATACATCAAATCTCTGCAAGGTCACTAGTAACCCAAACACAAAATACGTTGTGATACGCTTCCACTTCCACTCTGATATATCTAACCTCCGAAGAAAACCACCCGGTATCTAATGCTCATACTTGACCTACTGACAGTTCAAATATCGTGCAACGTGCTCAACAATGTCTTTCTTCATCCATCTTCACTAATAATGCTGCTTAAAATCACAATACATCTTTGTAGAACCTGGGTGAATAGAGTACCGTAGACTGTTAGCCTCCTCAAGAATCAACTCCCTCAAAACATCAACCTTAGGAACACAGATCCATTCTGATGCCTCAATAACCCATCATGACCAATAGTCACTCATTAGAACCACCTTGTTTCACCATATCCTTTAGGGCAAGCAAGTAAGGATTATCATATTTGACGAACCTTAATGCTCTCAAACAAAGTTGATTGTGATACAGCACAAGCAAGTACCGTGTTACGCTCCGGAATATCCAACCTCGCCAATTTGTTGGCCAAAGCGTGAACATCCATAGCTAACGGTCGCTCCGCAGCTAGAATGAACACCAAACTCATCATGCTATCCGTATTTCTACTCTTGTCCCCAGCTACCACATTGGCCTTCCCTGAATAATAAAGAATGGTGATATCATAGTCCTTCAACAGCACCAACCATTTCTACTGACCCAAATTCAAATCTTTCTATTTAAATGGGAGATGGGGGCTCCGGTGAGCCATATACACCTCACAATTGATTCTACATAAGTAATGCTTTCAAATCTGAAGCGCATGGCACCACTGAAAAACTGGTCGTTCAGACAGACTGTCAAACCGTTGTCATAGGGAAATCAAAACGATTTATTGGGATGGTTCTGCAATGGTTCTTGCAATGGTTTTTCGTTTCTCCATTGGAACGATTATTTTTTCACTTCGAACGGTTTAAAACCGTTACTATATTGTTTATACAACGGTTCTTAACCGTTACCATATTATTTAAAGCACCACTTATGTAAGCTATTGCTATGGTGATGTTGGATATAACAATGGTTTCTTTAAGCTATCATAACAATTATATTTGTATTTGGAACGATTTATATATCATTTTGGAATAGCTTATAGGACCTACTGCAAAGGATTACATTGTCTACTAGAACGTCATTTCTGACCTATTGCAATGGTTTTGGTAGACTATTGTATTAGATCGGTTAAAACCAAAATATAGCGCCTATTATAAATAAATAAATAAATAAATAAATAAATATATATATATATATATATATATATATATAATAAATTATAATAACACTAAAACTTAAATACATTATAAAATAAAACTATTAATAACATAAAAATTATCCATCAAGAAAATAATATCCATAAAGCAAATATTGTACCCCATGAGTACATAAGTTTAGTACATTTCAGGAGGGTAAATAAGTTTTAAAAATATTGTCAAGAAAAGATTCCTAGAACATTCGTCTATAACAATTCAAAATTAATTTCAACTAAGGCCTAGTTCTTCATTGTCTTCATCATGCTTTTCTTGATCTACTCCACCTACAACAGAGGATAAATAAAGTTATTATCCTTCAAGCGAATCCGGTCTAACAATACTCATAGCACAAATCGCCATGGAAAACGAAAAGAACATGAAAACTCGAGAACCAACAATAGTAGTTGCAAAAAAAAAAAAAAAACAAATGAAGTTCAAGTCTTCCATGTTGGCCATAACATGCCAAGCCATGACCAACAACAAAATTACAGTAGATCATATTAGTTTAATTGTTGATGACTGAAAGCATATTAGAACTGTATAACATTTTTGCTAGTTTTTTCTATTTTTGAACTGATTTAGATGATTTTGCCAGGCTTTGACAGTAATAGGAAACTTCTGCATATGTTCCATTCTGGTTGGAATTATCATAGAGATATTGGCGATGTAGCCGATTCAGCACAGAAAGTGCAGAGATGGAATTGATAATCTTCTTGTTCTTCTCATTGGAGGAATTCCAACAGCTAGACATGCCTACTATATTATTATTTACTATGGAAGTTGGATCATACCGTGTTTAGCCTGTGTGTTAATTGATATTTAGGGAACTACAGATTAAGTAGTTGTTTTTTCACACGGTAAGCAGCTTTGGGAGCTATGCAAGGAGAAGTATGAGACTTTATGGATCAAAGGAGGGAACCATTGTAACTTGGACCTCTATCCAGAGTATATCAGACACCTAAAGAAGTTTGTAGCTACTATTGAAAGGTCCCCATCATAGAGGATCATTTGAGCCACCGAGGAAGAGTAGATATGTTTTTGAAGCTTCAAGAAATAGCACTAACCGTGGAGAAAAACCAAGGCACAGTACAAACAGGCCTGAGAAGATTAGAATCATTCAATTAATGCCATTACAGACAAACTAGAAAAGCTAAGGGTATGAGTTGCACAAATGTAGCAACTATTGAAATGTCCCAATTACAAATAGAAAACATCTATTTGTAATTTTATAGTAACCAAAAAACAATTTCAGTAACAGTTAGAAATGCCGGGCATCAATTTCCAACAAATGACCAATAATCTAAAGAAGACAGTATATAGCATAAAAATCAACCAACACAGAAACAAAAGTTATTATAAATGAAGTTGGATACCAATAATACCTAAATAGGCACATCTATAGTCAGAAAAAGGGATATTACCATATCCACAATGACTTGAACCAAAGCAAAACCCCAACCAATGAAGGAGGAGAAGAAGAAGAAATACAAGAAAATGTATAACATTTGGTACGTACTGACCTTGATTGTTTCTACCAGCAGATCGTCGACTATTTAGTTTAATAACAACTTGTTGTAGAAAGGAAACTTCTACAGTTGAACGTGCATTGAACCTTAACATGTCAGGATCAAGTAGCAAATTTAGGTTCAGACACTAAAGTGGAGCGATGACGTTCATTTTAATATTTTGTTCCATAGCATCCTTCTGTTCGTTCAAGTTTCCATGCATTCTTTGTTGCATCCTCTATTCCATTTCCTCCAATTTGTGTTGCACCTCTTATCTGTAGCATCAAAAGAAGATCCAAGATTCCCTTTTTACCCTTTTAATACAGTCTAGGTAACCCCTCATCCGTACAATCTCACGTGGCATGGATGTTCAGGTCCCATGACTGATAAAAAAACGTCAACTGAATGACTATCATCTGCACTTTTCTGAGTTGATTGTAATCTCTCCATTTCAGCCTACAAACCAAGTGCGAGAGAAAAGATATTAACTAACTAAAAAATAATTAAGGAAAAATAAATAATCACGACAAACTTTAAATTAGAAATATCTTAAAATTTTACTAATCATATTATCATATGGGCCTTTGTATATTGGGCCCAGTTTTTTTTTATTTCTTGTAACCACAAAGATGTCCTTACTTGATAGGGTATCTGAAGTATGAGAGATTTCATTCAGTTTTTCCTAGATACATGAAAATAGGTATAAGAATCCTTCTATATAAAGTTAGCGAGTTCATAATTTTAAAACGGAAAAGGTCCAAATATGCCCGTGAAAAATGTGAAATAGGACAAATATGCCCGTCGTTAATAGTTGGGCACAAATATGCCCAAACCGTCCAATAGTTGTGCAAATATGCTCTTTTTTAATGGAAATAGTATTTTTTTTTCTTTTCTTTTTTTAATTAATTAAAATAATAAAAAAAATTTCTAAAGCAATTTTTTTAAAAGTTTTTTTTACTAAAAACTGAAGAAAAAAACGGAAATATTTTTTTTTCCAGTTTTTACAAAAGAACTGAAAAATATTTTCTAAAACAATATTTTTGTAAAAACAAAAATAAAATCTAAAAATCAATCTTCTAAAGCAATGTTTTTGTAAAAACTGGAAAAAAAAAACTAAATTTATTTTTACTAAAAATTGAATAAACGAAAAAAAATTACTTTAAAAACTGAAAAATTATTTTTTAAAACAATGTTTTTTTATAAAAACAGAACTAAAATCTAAAAAGCAATTGTCTAAAGCAATATTTTTGTAAAAACTGAAAAAACGAAAAAAAAATTACTTTAAAAAGCTGAAAAATTATTTTCTAAAACAATAATTTTTGTAAAATCTAGAAAAAAAAACTGAAAAGCAATTTTCTAAAGCGGTAAAAACTGGAAAAACTGAATTTGTTTAAAACTAAAAACTGATAAAAAGAAAATATTTGTTTTTTTTCTTCAATTTTTACAAAAATATTGCTTTAGAAAATTACTTTTTAGATTTTATTTATGTTTTTACAAATACAATTGTTTTAGAAATTATTTTTCAGTTTTTTTAAATCGATATTTTTCTAAAAACTGGAATTTTTTTTTTGATTTTAATTAACTAAAAAAAAAAGAAAAAAAATACTATTTCCGTTAAAAGGGCATATTTGCACAACTATTGGACGGTTTAAGCATATTTGGGCCCAACTATTAACGACGGGCATATTTGTCCTATTTCACATAGTTCACGGGCATATTTGGACCTTATCCGATTTTAAAATAATATGAAAGGGTAAACATCAAACCTCACGAATTAGAGCAAAAAGTGTTCTGCCAGCAATGTGCGGACACTTCAACTTATTTCGATTATCTATATTGATTTTGGACATTTTCTGCAAATAAAATACTCCCTCCGTTTCAATTTATATGAACCCATTTGACTGGGCACGGAGTTTAAGAAAAGAGAGAAGACTTTTGATCTTGTGGTGTAAAATGAGTCACATATATTTTGTGAGGCTATAAATCATTCTGTAAAGGTAAATTGTTTCCAAATAAGAAAGGGGTCATTCTTTTTGGCATGGACTAAAAAAGAAAAAGGTTCATATAAATTGAAACGGAGGGAGTAGTCAACTACTAGACAACAGCTCACGAAGTGCAGAATTTTCAACTGTAGGAGCACAACTGAAATAACTGAAGAAAAATCACAAAGCAATCACTAGACAGTCACATATGAAAAGTTCAACAACCTTGTTTCACTTGAAACTCTAGTTGCTTCCTCAATTGCATATCAATTTACCTTCAAGTGCATGCCAAGCAGTTACAATCAAGCAGTTTTCTCAAAGAAACCAACCAAACAATTCATTTTAACAAACAAAAAAAATTGTTGCCACATTTAGTGCAAATTAAGAAGTACGCATGTGAAGAATTAAGCAGCCAACAATACATATGTTAGATTGTAACCAAAATTGTGCAAAAGCTTGCAAAACTGATGCAAAGCTCGTAGAATTGGTGCCAACTATCAGCTTTTGAACTGGCAGAAACTTTTCAGCAGTTCAAACAGTGTAGAAATCACACTTAATACTCCAAAGACAAATCAACCCAGCAACAATTTAAATGTATAACACCAAACTCAATCTCATTTGATACTCCAAGAAACCAGCAGTAGCAATTTTCAAACAGTGACCTACAATGACTATCAGCAAACTGAAGAATTGGGTAGTTTTCTTCAGGTTCTAAAAGAAACACCACCTCAAATCCCTTTAAGCAGATGCTACCTTTAGTCTATGCTTAACGACAACCTTCAAGGGGTTTACAAGCTCCCAAAGATGACGGCGTTCCAAGTGAGTTTAGAGCTAATAGCAGCAACTTATCATTTCAGAAACAAATTTTATCAATAATTCAACCAACAGTAGCTATTCACTCGATTCAATTCAAATAGTAAAAAACTAGTATTCAATGCAGTAGTAGACACCATCAAATTCAACTAAAACATGACGACAAGCTCTCGATCAAGATTCAACAGCAACAAGAAAGAAAAATGAATTTGAGTCTTTGATTCAAGTACTCAACCTCATGAACAGTACCAGATAAGACACAAAAAGGAATAATGGCACATAAGATAGATAACAGTCCACTCAAAATGTTTCAAGTATTTAATCATAAAAAAAGTGTTGTTATGGTTCACTTACCGAAGACTAGATAAGAGATTCCTGATATAATTACCTTGTCTGGATCAAAGTTCCAATATTTAAAATGATCCTTAAGTTGAGATTCCGGAATATCCACAGGCCCATTCTCCATATGATGCTCATCATTCTCATAGGCTTTGAAGTGGTTTGTCTTTAATTGGCTCTTATACTTTTTCCAAGCACTACAAAACTGATTCAAAAACCCATTGTTTCGCCTCGTCAGGAATATCACGTTTTTCCTACAAATTTAGTGCAATTCGGTTAGTGTAAGAAATAATAAATATCATCCATGTTTATTAGATATTGGGGACATCACACCTTGATATATTTCTACAAGTCATCTTTTGTGTCTAATTTCCTCCAATTAAATACATTAAGAGGACAAAAAGTCCCACTCCTTTCCAATGTGCCGAGGAAGCTACCCAACTCTTGTACAACTTCTTTAATTGGACCAACGAGTTGATTATACTCATTTAGAATGATTATTTTACGCTACTTTCTACCATGAACACTTGAAATCTGAGTACGGCCTCTTTATCCTTTTGGTGAGGAGGGGACTGCAATAGTACAAAGCAAAGATAATTATTAACAACTATTTTAGTTAATTTTACGATTAAAATTTACATATCTTTGCCTTGTTCCATATTTTGTTCAATTGCTACATGATTGATTAAATCATCAGATCGTTCATGTACTCCCTGTGATGCAGGATTGATGGAATCCATATTCGCTTGCTGCACTTGTTCATGTACTACTTGTGTTGCTAAAGAGGTGGAATTCTGTGATACTTGCTGCACTTGTTCTTGCAATTGAGATACTAATTCTGAATGTCATTCTTCATTTGCATTTGAACTTATATTCAAAATCTTTTTGTGGTCAACAACGAAACCTTTTGGTTTCGCAAAGATGAAGGTTATCTAGCTTCTGATTGTCGTTCTTCATTTTCGTTTGACCCTGTAGCTTGAAAGGTTCTTTTTGTTGTCAACGACGAAACCCTTTGATTTTGTAAAGATGCAATTGATCGGAATGCGGTTGGAAATTTTTTTCTTGTTGCTTGAGTACCCTTCTTGATTTATCACTATTCAAATATTGTTCAGATTTTGAAAAGCAAACACAATATAGGTTAGCAAAATCAACAACAAAAAAATAGGTAAATGGATTTGGTCACAAACTACTGGTTGTTTTGTCCATTAAAAAGAGAGATTCGTCCGTCAGCAGTGACAAAGGTTATATGAATTTAAACAAATGGAACGAAGTTTTCGGTTCACAATCCAAAGTATACAAAAGCAATTAATAATGTAAAGCCACAAAGAAGAAAACTACATGCTCTTATGAGACTTGAGATGCAGAAATAAGAGAATGACATCCATAGAGTTCCTTTCTTTGCATACTGGAAAAGTGATGACCATAAAGTCATTCAAGACAGTTTGACACTTTGAGTATAACACATTTGTCGAAGGAGATTCGTGTAATACAGTGAGACGCTGAAAGCAGTTAAGATAATAGAGGATGAAGAAGCAGGAACCTGTGAGCATATGAATTTGCATATAGGCACATCTAGCAACCTAATAGTGGGAAAATCTAGAAGAATGACGGCCAAAAGAGCATCAACTCCTAAGTGGAGATTTATGTGCATCTACGTGGAGAAAAAATCATCAAAATTATCAGGATAAATGAATTATACAAAGTTTAAACTCAAATTAATGATATTTTTAGTAGCTAGACGAGAAAATGAGTTAAACACATTACTTAGACCACATATATCACCCTCTAATTACTGCACTAAAGGCTAAACCTTTGACTAAGCTCGTGGATGATACTGTCAGAGGTCATCATGGCAATCTTCACTCTCTGTTCTTTTAATTATTTAACTGAAATCCTGGAGAAAATAAAACTATTCCAGAATAGCAAACAATAAATTTAAAGATAAACCACTGCTTTCCTAGATTATTTTGTCAAGTACATACTGATACACAACAAGATGTTTTTATGTCTGCCATGCTTGCATCAGTGTCACGATCCGGATTTCCCACCGTCGAGATCGTGATGGCACCAAACTATTCAGTTGCTAGGAAAGCCAACAGATGAAGATTTAAAACGATATTTGATCACGCCCAAAGTATACCCTCTAAATAGGATTCTGCGGACGTTGCAAATAAAACCCAAGTATTAAGCTC
>MU745991.1:0-20585 GCA_026770625.1 Nicotiana glauca
ATGTTATACTCAGGATGACAAGAGACAGATGAAGAAAAGAGACAATCAAAAACAAGTATACAGTAGAGAAAATTACGGTTTTTTTGGGTACTTAGCTTTTTTTGTGTGTTTTTCCTTTTCCTTTTCTTTCTTTCTTTCTTCTTTCTTCTTTTTCTTCATTTTTCTTTTCTTGTTCTTGATTTTCCGGCATCAGGAGTCCATAAGCCCTTTTCTTGGCTTTTGGACTTTCACACAGACTCTTTGAGTCTTCTTTTTGTAAGAAAAATTTTGGTAAGAGGCTAGGGGTTTGATGGGGGTAGTTTTGGGGTTAAGTGTATCTGGCGATATATTTTTTAATATTCGAAGGGTTTGGGGCTGATTCGAGGAAATCTAACTAGTGGGGTTGAAGAAAACGATGAGACGGTCATATAGTGTTAATGGCAAACACTAGTTCATAAGTGGTGGTCGCCGGAGTAGGGTTCCGGCGATACCTTTTGGTTTATTCGAAGATTTCTAAAGGTTTTCGAGGGAAACCAACGAGATAGGGTGAAAAAGGGGACGGAGGATATCATGGGGTGTTCGTGGTGGTTTGATCTGAATTGGTAGTGTTCCCCGCCGGTAGGTTTCCGCCGGGTAGTTGAGAGAAACATAGGGCGGCTAGGGTTTGTGTTTAAAGAGACAAAATGTGTATAATAATGTGTATGTATTGTTTTGTATATTTCAAAGCCTTGGATGATCTGGAACCGTTGGATTAAATGTACCAACGGTCCAGATGCAATTACACCCAAAACGACGTCGTGTGAATTAATAAAGCTCTCATCTTCAACCGTTAGATGAATCAAACGAACGGTCTCGANGTTGTATTTTCGTATTATTTTTTTTCTTTTTCTTTTTCTATTTTTTTTTTGTATTTTACTCTTGTATTTATTATTCCTTGTATTTTCTTTGTATTTTTCTTTTAATTTTCTGATTTTTCTGAAATTAAAGAGTAATTAATTTTTATTTTTGGTATTTTCTAATTAATACAAAAAATGGTATTTTGTTTTGATTTTCTTTGCTTTATTTTACAAAAATAAAAACAAATCATGGTATTTCCACACAATTATCAACAAGTTTCCACACAAAAATCATTTTTGCATATATTTTTTGAAATAATTTGCTTGGGGCAAAAATCACGTGCTCACACCCACTCCTGAACCCATGACCCGCCGACCCATCTACCTGCCCCATTTCCCCTCTAAATCTTAGCCATTCATCGCGTAAAATTCAATGACCCATATCTATCCCCACACCATATAAAACCCTAATTATAACACCCTCTCCTAACCCTAATCCCTCTCCAAACGGTGCCCAACCCTCTACACGCCTCCGTCACCGTTCCCCCACCCCAAACCCGCCAGAAATCACCCAAAATCCGGCAGTCCACGTAAGCCATGGACCCCCTCTCTCTCCTATCTCTTCTTCCACGTGGTCTGACACCTAACAAACTCGGAATATTCTCCAAATTTTTCTCACCCTAATGGAACATTCAAGAACACTTTCACATGCTCACACTCTTATGGTTGGGTCTTGATCAATGGGAGCCGTAAGATTAAGAGAAAAAGGCACAATCTTAGCCTTCCATTTTTCATAGACCAACCTATATAAGAGGAGTTATATTTTCATATTAGGAGGTACGGGTGAGAGATAGATTTTCGAAAAAAAAAAAAGAAGAAAGGAAAACGAAGGTTTAGAAATTCTTCAAGTTTTTCGTTTTTTTGAAAATTTCCTAAAAAATAACACACAAAAATATACATATCTCTTTAATGTTTTTCTATTTCGGAATTTTCACTTTGAATTTTTGGTTTGCAAACATAGAGATTGCTTGAGGTGTTCAAGTCCGAGTTTCAAATTGATGTTCATTCATGAATTTTGGACACGGGTCCTTGTTTGAAGTTATCCTTATTTTCTCACTCGGATTCCAGACTCGAAGTTTTGTAGCTGAATTTCCTACCTTCTGTTATTAAGAAGAGATTTACGTTATTCAAGTTCATCTTCTTATACTCTCTTTTATTTTGGTGTCGATTCAAAGTATGATAAGAGTCGGGGTCTGGTTAGATTAGAAAGGTGATTAAGAGTTGGTTCAGATTGGGTTAATTTGGAATTGAATTGGTTTGGACGTTTGTTAGTCGAAATTAGATTTCTATATTGTGTTGAATGTCCATTTTGCCTTGTTCTATCTTATTCTAACACGAGCGATCATGATTTTGTGATTCTGTTTGCTGACTCGTGTTTGTTACTCGGATTATAAATTAGTTGTGCTTTCATATTGTAGTTTTGACTAGTGTTTCGTAAGTTGGATTGAAATCGAGATTGAAAATAAAGGTATATGTGAGTCGCCTTTGCTAAAATCTGTTACAATTCTGTGTTTAAACTCAACTATTCTTCTTCTATACAGTTTGATCTTTATCACATTATATTTGGTTTTGTTGACCATGAAACTGATTTCTCATGTTGCTACTTTCATGTCTGTGTGACGCATTGGGAGTTAAATATGATTTATATTAAGACGCGAAAGATTGATCAGATATTAGTTAAAATTACTCTTATTTAAAAGCTGCATCAATTTCGAACCCTTTCAACTAAAACAGATTCTCATAGGTTCATACTATTCTGTTTGGTCGTTTATATTGGCATTGCATCTAGCTTCATTTTCAATTTGGTTTCCAACCTTGAGAGCCACGCACCTGGCGTACATTCAATCCTTCTTGCCGGTCTATTTGAGTTTAGGCATTAAGTGATTCTTGGGGTTGTTTTTCGATAGTTTCTGTTTGTCGTTGCCTCCGTTGGTCTGTTAGCTACATAAATTATAGTTTCAGGCATTAATAATGAACCCTATTCCAATTTGACTAAATTGATGTATTTTTGTTGGAAATTTGGTCGTAACATCCTTGTTATTTTGTGTGAAGGACTACTAATTCAGTGGGAAAATAGCTTTAGTTTTTAGGTTTGTTACTAAGTCAAAAGTAGTGAATCATTAGGATTAGTGTTATAATGAATCATGCTAGAGTTTATATCTTTAATTCGAAAGATGAGGAGCAGCAGATAGTTTAATGGGATTTAAATGGCTCTTATCATACTTTGATCCGCTATTTTTATTATTCTCGTATTCTTTTATATTCCTGATACTTTTTTTGGACATTCTTGAATGATTGTTGGGCCGTGGGGAGTGGGAAAGGCCGAAGCCTATTAGCAATTGATTTGTTTCCATGCATGTCGGGCTCAGTCTAATAAAAATGAATAGTTAGAAAGGGAATGAGCATGAAATTAATTTTGTTTCTTTAGTTTTATTTGTTTTGCTTTTATTATATTGCCTGCTAGGAGCATGCTTAAGCCGAAAATACTCGGGTAGGCAAATATAAGGATTTTTATTTTCTTTTCTTTTGTATGAGGTGAGAGATCGCCCCCTTAGTTGAATTTATCCGGGGAATGCCCCGTAGACTTTGTATATATTTACCCGGGGTATGCCTCGTATTATTTGTATTTGGAAGCCGAAAGTAGAACTTGTAGTATTTATTTCATTTTATTTTATTTTTTTATTTTTATCTCTTTTTAGTTGGGGACGACCTCAAGCCTCTTTTGTGCTTATTTTTTTTCTATGATTTTGCCTCAATTAGAATATCTTAAAAAGCCAACTAGATCGAGTACGCAACCATGGCTTTCATGGAACTCGGGAAATACCTTACACCTTCTCCCCGAGTCGAATGAACCCCGTTACTCGAATGTCTAGTGTGGACTTAGTTTTGGAGTCCAAAGTATTTTTAAAAGGAAAATTATATCTAAAAAATGGTGGCCTGGCACACCGAAGCAATGTCAGGTGGCGACTCTAAAAAATTTTTGAAACACAATATTCTTTGTCACTTTTAATTAAAAACCCTTTTTTGAGCTTTACAAATATTTTTATTAATTTAAGAGGGTTAGTGAGTTTAATAAAAGAGGTGTGACAGGAATTGTCTAATTAAGTCCCGTGCCTTTTCCAGGTATTGCTGCATCCTCGCCTCTTTAGCTACTTAAGTCCCCTGCATTTGGTTAACTACAAGTTGTGAGTGGCTTTTGATTATAACCTGCTCTATTCCGAGCTCTCGTGCCAATTCTAGACCTGCAACCACAGCTTCATATTCCGCTTCATTATTAGTAATAGGATGGTATTTTATGGCTTGTCGTATAGTCTCTCCCGTGGGTGGGATCAAGACAATGCTCAAACCCGCTCCTTTTATATTTGAAAAGCCATCGATAAATAGGGTCCAAGTACCTAGATTAGACCCATTAAATACCTGCATTTCTTTTTCTGCCTCTGCTACTACCCCTAGGCTAAAATCCGCCACAAAATCTGCTAAAACCTGTGACTTTGTTGTAGTTCTAGGTTGATATATGATGTCATATTCACTCAGTTCTATAGCTCATTTGTCTAACCTACCTGATAACTCTTGTTTATGCAATATATTACATTAGGGGTAGGCAGTTACTACATAGATAGGATGAGATTAAAAATAAGACCTTAATTTTCTAGATGCCATAATTAATGCTAGTGTAACTTTTTCTAAAGGAGGATATCGATTTTCAGCATACAATAAAGACTTGCTAACATAGTAAATTGGATATTGTTTACCTTGGTCCTCTCAAACTAATACAAAACTTACCGTTACTTCCGAAACATCGAGATAGATGAGTAGTTTTTCCCCGTCCTTTTGTTTGGCTAGCAATGGTAGTTTGACAAGTATGCTTTTAAATTTATTAGTGTTTGCTGACATTCTTCAGACCATTCAAATTGACTTTGTTTTTTCAAGGCTGAAAAGAACTTAAAGCATTTTTCCGATGACTTGGAAATAAATCTTCCGAACGCTGCTATTCTACCTGTCAACCTCTGCACTTCTTTTTTAGTCGTAAGTATATCTGGTATTTCTTTAATAGCCTTAATATGTGCAGAATTTACCTCAATATCACGGTTAGAAATAAGGAATCCCGAGAACTTACCAGATGACACGGCAAATGCATATTTCTCGAAATTTAACTTCATGTTGAATTTGCGGAGAATCTGAAACATATCTGACATGTGTTGAATATGATCCCCTGCTTGTTGTGATTTGACTAGCATATCATCTATATAAACCTCCATAGTTTTTCCCAAAAGTTCTTGAAACATCTTAGTCACTAGCTTCTAATACGTGGCCCCAGCATTCTTTAGCCGAATGGCATAACTTTATAACAGTAAGTCCCCCTATCTGTAATAAAGGAAGTGTTTTCCTCATCTATAGGATCCGTCTTTATCTGGTTATATCCTAAATAGGCATCTAAAAAACTTAATAGCTCATGTCCTGCAGTAGCATCAATTAGTTGATCTATGTGTGGTAATGGAAAAGAATCTTTAGGGAAAGATTTATTTAAATCAGTATAGTCCACACAAACACGCCACTTACCATTATTTTTTGGCACTACTACAGTATTAGCTAACCAATCAGGATACTTTGCCTCATGGATAGATCCGATTTTTAAGACCTTTTGTACTTTATCCCGAATCACCCAATTCTTGAAGGACCCTTGCTTCCTTTTCTTTTGTTTGATAGGTAGATATATTGGATCTTCATTCAGCTTATGGGTCATTATCTCCGGTGGTATACCTGTCATATCTGAATACGACTAAGCAAAGCAATGTGCATTAGCTTTTAAAAATTTAATTAACTTACTTTTCATCTCCGGGCTGAGGTTGGCTCCAATGTAGACTTTTTTGTCCGGCCAATGTATAAAAAATACCACAGCTTCCAGTTCCTCGATTGTTGTTTTGATGTTATCATTTTCTTCTGGTTCTTGAATAGTATCGGGCCTCGAGTCTACATCTGTTTGTCTGTCTACAGTTGAGGCTTGCATTGCTAAATCCTCAACTGAATTCTGTAATTGCTATTTTTCATCGCTTTTTGCACTTGAGTCTGCCACTGAGTTAATGCTTCAAGAAGCCTGTTGATCACCACGGATTTGTCGTATTCCCCATTTTGAGGAAAACTTGATAACTTGATGTAGGGTAGACGGAACAACATCCATTTCGTGAATCCACGGTCTACCGAGAATCATATTGTATGCCATATCCATTTCTATCACTTGAAATTTGGTATCTTTGACTACTCTTTCTGTGAATGTGGTGAGTATTATCTCTCCCTTTGTTATAACGCTCGAGTTGTCAAAACCAGACAAGGTCTGTTCTTTGGGTACCAATTTATCATTGGCTTGCATCTCAGTTACCACTCTTAACAGAATGATATTTACGGAACTACCTAGATCAATCAAAACTCGCTTTACATTAGTATCATGTACAAGTGAAGATATTACTGGTGCATCATTGCGTGGGTCCAGCACGCCATCTGCATCAGCATCAGCATCATCAAATGTTATACTATCTTCTTCCGAAACTTGACGAACTCGCTTCCTGTGGGTGATTGTGATTTTTGACACCTTCTTTGCTGTCGTGTATGTTACACCATTGATATCCCCCCCCCCCCCTTATGACATTAACCGTTCTTTTTGGTGATGAAGGTTTCGGCAGTTCTTGCCTATTCTTCATATATGCTTTCTTTCCCTTTTCACTAAATAATTCGGTTAAGTAACCTTGTTTTAATAGATGTTCTACTTCACCTTGTAGCAATCTCCGTTTTGTGACCATGATCGTTGTGGAACTCGCACCAAAAATCGGGATTTCTCCTACTTGGGTTCGATCTCACTTCTTTTGGTCATCATACCTTATCTCCCATGCTTCTTAAAACAGCCACCAATTCAGATGTGCTATCATTAAAACTATAACCACCGATTTTTGCTTTCGGATCTCTATCATCATCCCGGGTGTCTCGCATGTTTGATCCCTCCCGTACCT
The DNA here is from genome assembly GCA_026770625.1 of Nicotiana glauca. Lineage (NCBI taxonomy): Eukaryota > Viridiplantae > Streptophyta > Magnoliopsida > Solanales > Solanaceae > Nicotiana > Nicotiana glauca. Next base: position 6,878 of record MU745991.1, read on the forward strand.
TGACGACGAACCTGATTCTTTGTCCCTTGATCTAGGTGTATACCTTGGATTTTCCTATTTTGAACGTGAATCCCTTCCTGCTGGTCCCATATAAGGTTCGTACTTATTTTTACCGGACCTTTTTTTCAGTTTCCGCACACCTTGAGCTTACTCTTTCATCTTCTTGAGACTAAGTAATGGTATCTTCTTCTATCTGTAGCGTTGTGCTGTATCTATTGTAAACATCATTCCAAGTTGTTACAGGAAATTCTCGGAAGCTTTCTTTGAGTCTCCATGTGGCTTCCGAGCTCTTTTCATTCAGATTACTGGAAAAAGCCATAGCCGCCTAGTTATCGGGTACACGAGGAAACATCATCCTTTCACGCTGTAATTTATCTATGAATTTCCTGAGCATCTCCATATCTCCTTGCTTTATTTTGAAGATGTCCTCCATTCTTTTTTCAACTTTTTGAGCTCCCGAGTGCGTTTTTATAAATGAATCTGCAAGCTTAGCAAAAGAATCAATAAAATTTTCAAGTAAAAGAGAATACCATGTCAGCCTCCTCTTTGTGAGTGTTTCTCCGAATTTTTTGACCAATACAGATTCAATTTCTCGCTTGGTCAAGACGTTGCCTTTTACGCCGGTTGTAAATAAAGTTACGTGATCTCGTGGGTCAGTTGTTCCATCGTACTTCGGGATATTGGCCATCCTCAATTTTTTTTTTGGAATTGGCAAAGGAGCGGCACTTGGCTTCCAAGGTTGTTGAGAGTATTTCTCCATATCTATTCCCCTGATTACTGGCAGTACACCAGGTATCTGCTCTATGCGATCGCTCTGCTCTTTGAGTTGTTTCTGCAAATTTAGTACTAAACTTTGTAAATCAGAATTAACTGTGTTACATGACCCTCCGTCACGACATTCACTGGGAGTTCCTCCGCCGTCTGAGTTAACAAGTCTCGAGGGGGATTTTCTATGGTTGCGGCGATGTTTGGAGGTGGAGTTGGTGGCGCACCCGGCAACCTGCTGACAAAAGCTTGAAGGGAATCGCTGACCTGCTACGCGATTAATCGCTTTAACGATGCATCAATATCTTGACCGTCCTCATGCTGGTCATTCATATTCGATTTAGATCTATCACGAGTCCACTCTCGATATTGTCGAGGAGAGTTTTGCGGTGAGGTGGCTGGAGTTCCATCACCTGGTTGATTTTGCTGGTTCAACTGATGTTGTTGATTTTCTTGGTTTTGTTGGTTGTTGTCGTTGGCGGTCGACATGATTTTTTGGCAGAAGGATTGATTTGGAAAGTAAAAGATTATTAGATTCACGGTAACATAATCAATTTGTTTAACCAGAAAATAGGAATTTCGGTCAAAGCTTATTTTAGAAGTATTCAGGCTTGAGATAATCAAATAAAAGAATATCTTAGCAAAGGAAACAAGAACAAAAAATGGTAAGGCAATCCGTTTAAAGCAAAGTAAATAAGTATATTCCAATAGTAATCAGAACCTGTCCCTATAAATGTCATTTCTCCCTCTTTTGTAGCTATTTCTAAGTACAACGTCTCTTCCTTCTCAAAATCGAGTCATAATGAGCAATTAATGATATTAATGAAACGTTATATTTGGCAATCGTAACTGTTTCATGAAGATTCGGTAATGTTTCTAATCATTCATACTTATTATTTGAAGGTTAACGACTCTGTACTTTTTGTTGTCTTGATTCATCCCATTGATATCTATTTGAATTATAAAGAAACCTGAGCAACCATTTATTCTTGTCTCTTATTCTTGTCTCTTAAACGCCGTGCTCGTACCTATTAAGACTCGTGTCTCTTTAAGTATTCTTCTCTAGCTGTCACTTCTCTACTGATCCACGTGTCTTGCTACGTCAATCGCATAAAATATTACACGTGTAATATTGATTTTCCCCAATATACTATAACCGATGGGATGAGCTTTTTCTTTTTTCTTCAAATATATACAAAGGAACACCCAATGAAAAACACTTGGGATCAGAAAATGCCCAACTCAAAGATACACATGGCAGTGACATGGGCATATGCAAGTAAAAAAAAAAAGCAGTCTGGTGCATTAAGCTTCCGCTATGCTAGGATCCGGGAAAGAGTTGGACCACGGGCGTATGCAATAGATGCCTAAAATTCCGTATGACTAAAGGGTGTCATTCTATGGTTGAAAAATAGTACTACAAATTTACATTTTGGCTACTCTTTTCATTTCTCAAAGGAGTCGCCTCATAGGGACATATATATCTGACTAGAGGATAGACTAGGTGAAGAATCGCAGTAAGGACAGGTTAAGGCAGGGCGTTTGGAGCTGGCGCAGTTGTGTTTGTGCTTAAGTTATAGCATTATTACTAGTATGGTGAACCATGTGCGGTTTTCACAGACCTAACAAGGAAAACACAGTGCTGGAGTGTATGTTTCAGTTTCTCACAAAGGACTCTACTTGTGATGAAGAGGTGATCAGGCCTGAGATGAGTCCAACAATAAGGGCAGTGTTGTAAGTGGTGGTTTCACTTTGGGAAATATTGTTCCGAAAGTCCATATATGTATCACTAAAGGATGGTCCTCCAACAAGAGCTCCCACAGCAACATTTGGATTAGGTTCTCTTGTATGAAGCCATTTGAAGCCATCACTGCAATTAGAATTATCATCTTCTGGAATTGAAGCACCCCTGTGGTGAACTTGCTGAGGATATCTACTTCCATAACCAACAAGGTAGCTCATTTCCGTCGGATTGTTTCCCAATATATAGTCCAACTGGAAGCAAATAAAGACAGATGTTTAATGGACTTGACATATGATGCATCTGAAAAAATGACATGTTCAACTGGCCGTGCCATTTAATATCACAAAAATTGAACCTTGAAATAAGCAAATACATGCCTGTGAAACTGCAAAGTTGCGCAATTCTGTTGGTTCATAGAGCTCCCCGATGCAATATAAATTTGATGTTTGGGAGCTACGCATGTAATCACTGTAAACAACTGCTAAAAATGAAGAGGCCACAGAATACTGCAATGGATTCCACTGGTTAACCCATACTAGGCCATCTGCAACAAAAATTACAGTTTTATTGCACCTATCTTTCTTTCTAAAAGAAAAAAGACCATAATGATACAATGTCTTGCTACCTGGTGTTCTTTGAGATGTTGCCGTTGGGGATTCAGGTAGCAGTCCACACAAAAAGGTCTCAGCAGTTTGTCTGTACAACTGGAGCGAAAGACTTTCCTCAGTTGAAATATCTTCCTTTGAACCAAACAAATTGACCCTTGATAATAGGACCTGAATCAAAGATAAAAATCTGCATAGTTGTTAGCTGGAGGAATCTATCTTCTGAACAGAATAATGGCACATGCTTCACCAAATTATGCGCCTTAACCTATTTTAACAAAGCTAAGGATGCAATGCAGAACAGAAGCAAGATTTCCTGTTCTTCATTGTGTTTCCAAGTAAAGTATTTTTCCGGCTTCATGCTAATGATGCAAACAGATTTCAAAAAGATACTATCAGTTTTAATATTCTGGAGTTCATGTGACTTCGTGGTAATGTATGAGTACGATACCTGAACTCCAGCCAACTTATTTTCCCAAGAAAACCAAGACGGATTTCCCCAATTAGCAAACGTATCGCCATTTGTAGCTACATAGCTAAGGTAAGATTTGTCTCCGGTAGCATGATAAAGCCAGGAAGCTGCCCACAAGAGTTCATCCCCAAATGCAGTAGAATTATAAAATTCCTGCACTTCAGGTATGCTGATACTGTACAAACCTCTATAAGTATCAGCAAACTTGAATAACTGTTGGGCATGCTTAAGCAGATTCTCTGAGTAGACAGAGTCAATTGACTTGAACACCAAAGATGCAGCTGCCATTGCTGCTGCAGTTTCAGCTGCAACATCTGTCCCTGGATACGTCGCATTCACTTGTGTGAGAGGCCTTTTCCCTGTCATGACTTCAGGTCTTTCCCAGCAAGTGTGATCCAGCTTTGGGTCACCCACCTTTCTTGTAGAAAAAAACAGAAAGATACTTCAGTAAGTTTTATCACTGAAAATAGTTTGTAATTATCAAAGGGAATTAAATTTACCTGAATATAGAGGACATTATCAGAAGGATGGGCATTAATAAGGAAATCAGTGATCCACTTGAGGGATTCTTGGGCATTTTCCAGCTCATTCACCAACTTCATGTTATTGCCATACTCCAAAATGGACCATGATAAAACTGTTGCAGTGAATGCCATTGGAAATCCAAACTTCACATGATCTCCAGCATCAAACATTCCTTTAGTTAAATCCAAATTCGCTTCACTTCCATCTCCCATAGCTGAGTCTCCTCTCCAAGCAATCTTATTATTCACCAATTTTCCAGCTGCTGTCAATAAATCAAATATAAAAACAAAATAAGCATTAAACTTAGGACAAATTAAGTGACCAATGTGAATATATATATATATATATATAGAGTCTTACACTTCTGAACGTCGAAGAATTGCATAGCGATGGTAAGAGCATTTGCATATTCTTCAACAACTTGGTGGGCATCAGCCTTTGAAGAATCAGAACGATAAAAATATTTGCGGAAACTGAATAAAACCGCAGCAATAACAAGAGCTACAAAAGAAAAAAGGACCAGCCCTCGCCAGACCCATCTTTTATCCTTGGTTGGTTCCTTTTCCATTCAGTTTTCAGTTCTCTTCACCAAAATATTTCAGAACAAAATCAGACGGCACCCTCCATTTCTTTGAATTGAAAGGACACATATATCAAAAGGAACAACTTTTTCCAGCATGCCGAATGATGAAAATGCAAATTAAACTAAGAGAAAAGATCAGGATAAGGAGCTAAATTATACTCCCGGTGAAGCCGCATATATATGCTATTTGGGTATCTGGACAATCACCATAATACAGGAGATGGAGGTGAAACCGGCATATTTGAGATTTGTCTTTTTCCTTTATTTTGAAGAATGATGATATCTTTGATAAAATATGTGAGACTAAGTACGTAATTAAAAGTCAGCCCGGTAAACAAAGCATCCCGTGTTGATGCAGGGTCTAGAGACCAGCGCCCTGGAGGGTGTGATGTCCATGCAAGCATGATTGGCCGATTCCACAGCTTTTACACTTGACCCTTCAAGACTAAATACCTAATTATAGTACCCAATACTTTATTGAGAAACTGCCAATCAGGTGGTGCAAAGTCAGTAATGAATGATACCAACAATCTGATCCTTGATTTCTCTACTTCAACGAACAACTTTTTGGAAGTATTTGGAACTGTTTTTAACGAGAATCGTGATGCTTATTCCTCTTGCTAACCTATGCCACCAATAAAAGCCTCCCGCTTACGTAAGGAATTTCATTTTTAAATTATTCCGACTATGCTTGCTCCCTCTTGTCTGAGGATAAAATGAAACCAAAAGGAATATTCGACAACTTTTACGTCCTTTTATATAATGTACACCCTATATCCGAATATATGCTAACACTTCTAGGTTTTCGAAATTCAAACTCCTTAACCATGCATTTAGATACAAATTTTTTTAATATTTAGAATAAAATTTTGCATATTTGAAAACTACCTAAATGTACTATAAACCATAATAATTAATAATTTAAAAGAATATATAAAAAAATATACGGTCAAAAAATAATTTATTTGACTCTCGAAATCCGAACACCTTCGTAGAAATTGGGACCGAGGAAGTATGTGATAAAAGAAAATTAAGAGGAATAAAGTTATGTATATTTATATCCTATTGTATGTGATACACTTTTACTTTTAGTCTGAATAACAACATTTTATATAATTTAACTGGTAAACTTCTTGTTTTACCTTAATAAAATAATTTATAATCATTTGTTTTAGATCATAAGTTTCAAAATATTTTCTTTCTTAGACTTACTCAGTCAAAACTTTCGGCAATGATTCACTTCGGATATCTTGTGACAGTTTTTATATTGCCAACATATATTCTACTTATTCAACCCCCAAAACTTTCTTCCATTAGTATAACTGTAGAGAAAAGATAGCTGAATACCTAAAGAAAATTGAAGAAATGCCTTTTGGGAGATGTGAAATGAGAAAATTTTGAGCAACAATGGTAGCTAATTGTTAGCCCCTTGACAAGGTTTCTCGGCAGGTATGGATTGTGACAAGAATTTTCATGATGGTCTTGGCACACAACCTGAAAAATGAGACAACATCATGACAGGAAGTTTGGCATGACGGATTATGCGGGGTTGACAAATACTTCTTAAATAGAAGCAAGGCGCATTTCACTTGGACGTGCGGGTTGGCATAACAATGGCAAGGCAAAGACATGGCAAGACAAGGCAAGGCAATGCGCGACAAGCAATGACAATTGATGCGGGCGGGTTTGATCAAGTTGGGGGCGACTTGACATAGGCGGGCAGCTTTGGCCACGACATTGGTGCGGAGCAGTGTCAAAGGGCAAGGCTGGGCGCAATGCCAGCCTTGGGCACGCGCAGCTGGGCAAAATAGGCACATGCAGTGCACAGACAGCAATTGCAAAACGTGTGCAAGGCACATGGGAGGCAGTTGGTGGTTACAAACCACATCCAAAACATGGTTGATCATGAGCTAAAAGTGTGGGCACGTTTTTGTACTTCTCTTAACATGTTTGCCCATCAGTTAGGGCTTTTCAACTGAATGTTTAAATCCCGCCTTATAAATATGTGCATAGGTTGTCCTAAAGAAGGTAGAAAAACTTAGTCTTGTGGCAAGTGTTAGCCAATTTTGTTGAAGTGTATTCCTAAGGGTAGGAAAATTATTTTGGGCAAGGAACTAAGGAGTTCTTTGTCTTGGCCATAGGATTGGCTTATTGTGTTCTTGTATTCACATTTTAATATAAATTGGGGGAGAAATTCCTATAATTTTCGTGTGTGCCTTTAACTTCATTTGCTTCCTAAATGTGTCTAAGTCTCAAACGTTCCTAAAAATATTCTAAGTGTTGGAAAGGCTGAAATCAAGGCAAGGCTTGACTTCCACACCAGCCTTGACTTCCACACAGTAGTGAACCTCGGGCATAATTCGAGTGACATAAATCACCTCTGTGACAACTGGTATCAAAGCGTGGATGGATCGAGGCGAAGACACGACGTTCGTTGGTTGAATTTCATGAAAGATGGCTGGTGGCAATGCGGAATTGAGGGAAAAAGTTATTGCATTGGAGGCACTCGTCGGAACGTTGATGGGGATCAATTTCTGACCATTGTGACTCGTCTCGCCTATATTGAGGCCGAGATGAACAGCTGAGCCACGAGTGTACAAATCTGAAAGCGGAAAATGTGTTGTTGCACCGTGCTGTTGGCAATGATAAAGCACAGCATGGGGCAGATCGAATTAAGGTCAGAATTCCGGAGCCTAAACAGTTTAATGGTGCAAGGAGTGCCAAGGAACTCGAAAATTTCCTGTGGGATATGGAGCAGTACTTTCAGGCTTCCCATGTGCGAGATGAAGACAATGTTACCATTACGACTATGTACTTGGTGGACAATGCAAAGCTTTGGTGGCGGATGTGCGTGGCAGATGATGTAAGTGCTGGTAGGCCGAAGATTAACTCTTGGGAAGGGCTGAAGAAAGAGTTGAAGGATCAATTCTTTCCTAGCAATGCGGGCTGGATTGCTAGAGATCATTTGAAGAAGTTGAAACAAACTGGAATGGTCAGGGACTATGTCAAAGATTTCAGTTATTTGATGCTGGATATAAGTAACATGTCTGAGGAAGACAAGTTGCACAATTTCCTTTACGGGTTGCAGTCGTGGGCGCAGATGGAACTCGGAAGGTAGAATGTGAAAGACCTTCCTAGTGCCATCGCTGCTGCAGATGCGTTGGATGATTGCCGGTTGGGACAAGATAGTTCTGATTTCTCTACTACTTCAAAGTCCAAAAGCGGGAACAAGGACAAGGCAAAAGAGCGGAGGAAAATGGAAATAACAAGGGCAATGCTATGGAGGGCAATGGAAATGGAAAGGAAAAGCAATGTGTTGGACCTTCGACAAACAAGGGACAAAACAACAAGTTTGATGGCTGTTTTATTTGCAAAGGACCACATATGGTGAGGGACTGTCCAAAACATGAACGGCTTTCTACTTTGTTTGCTGAAGAAAAGGGTAAAGATGAGCCGAACGAGGAAGAGCATGAGCAGGAGGCAGCATATTTGGGGCCTATGGTGGTACTACAAAATGCGAAAACTGCTTCGTCGAAGACGACGAATTCTTCGGGTGGGGGTAGTTTGTTAGCCCATTGACAAGGTTTCTCGGCAGTTGCGGGTTGTGACAAGAATTTTCATGATGGTCTTGGCACACAACCTGAAAAATGAGACAATATCATAACGGGCAACTCGACATGATGGACTATGCAGGGTTGACAAACGCACCTTGAACGGAAGTAAGGCGCATTTCACTTGGACGAGCGGGTTGGCATAACAATGGTAAGGCAAAGCCATGTCAAAGCAGGGGCAAAGACATGGCAAGATAAGGCAAGGCAATACGGGACAAGCAATGACAATTGATGCGGGCAGGTTTGATCAAGTTGGAGGCGACTTGACATAGGCGGGCAGTTGTGGCCACGACATTAGTGCGGAACAGTGTCAAAGGGCAAGGCTGGGCGCAATGCCAGCCTTGGGCACGCAGCAGCTGGGCAAAACACGCACATGCAGTGTACAAGCAACAGTTGCAAAACGTGTGCAAGGCACATGGGAGACAGTTAGTGGTTACAAACCACATCCAAAACACGGCTGATCATGGGCTAAAAGTGTGGGCACGTTTTTGTACTTGTCTTAACACGTTTGTCCATCACTTGGGGCTTGTCAACTGATTGTTTAAATCCTACCTTATAAATATGTGCATAGGTTGTCCTAAAGAAGGTAGAAAAACTTAGTCTTGTGGCAAGTGTTAGCCAATTTCGTCTAAGTGTATTCCTAAGGGTAGGAAAATCATTTTTGGGCAGGAACTAGGTAATTATTTATCTTGGCCATAGGGTTGGCTTATTGTGTTATTGTATTCACATTTTAAGACAAGTTGGGAAGAAATTCCTATAATTTTTGTGTGTGCCTTTTACTTTATTTGCTGCCTAAATCTATTTAACTCTCAAATATTCCTAAAAATATTTTAAGTGTTGGAAAGGCTGAAGTCAAGGCTGGGTGTGACTGCGGTGGTGAACCTCGAGCAAAATTCGAGTGACATAAATCACATGTGTGACACTAATGACACTAACCACCGTGCAGAATCTCTTAGGTAACTGACTAGTAGAACCATCATCCAGTCACCACTGTCAACAAGTCACGATTCATTACTCCTTTTAATTTTCCAATATTGCTATCGGAAACAACATAAGGGACTTCGATTACCGCTGAACTCTGTTTCGATACAGTATTATGATTAAGAGGCCTGAACAAGCCATTGAGAAATACTTGTAGTTCCAATAAGAAAGAAAATACTACTAGTTGGAAACATATGAAAATGTCGAGATGCATGTACGTGACACCTTTAGATCACATCCTATAATTTCTCTGGACTGGAATGAGAGAAGCAGAAAAGATTACCACTAAGCTCACAGATTAAAAGAGAAAAATAAAGTTGATGGATTTGTAGGTTCTCCTTTTAGCTAGTGAAAGAGAAAAACGAAACGCAATAGTACTAGTTTTCAGGAGAGTGTATTGGCTTGTTTATTTTCTTAACTCTGTTAAGTTTCGAGTTACATACAAGAGTAGTACAAAATTTCGACAGAGAACCAAACAGGGGAAAAATTGGAATATTCTTCTCTCTTAGGGCCAAGATTCCTGAACACAAGTGTCTCTTCCTCTTGCTCTCATCTTAAACTTGAAGTTTCCGTTGGTCAAGATTTCTCTGAACCTGTGAACATGGATTCAGGAGCAAGAGGAGTAGGTGTATCCAGCTGGTAAAGGTTGAGTGCAGGACCAACAAATCGGAATAGTATCCAAGCCCCAATTATAATAAAAATAGAAGCATAAGCAAATTTGTTGAGCCAAAACAAAAGGCCTTTTTCTCCCACATACAACTCCAATGCTTTTTCAGTCAGAGTCATGGATTCCCAATCCTTAGGTGGCGGCTTAGCCTTGGCAACTTGTTTTGCTGCATTAATCATTTCTTCTTCCTTCTGCTTTCTTCGTTTTGATGAACGTCTTCGGTATCGAATCTCCAACGTGTTTGGCGGTGTTATTGGTGGTGTTACGGGTTGTGATTCGTTGCCATTATCATTGATGCTGCTGGTTGCATTGTTATTGCTATCACTGCTGCTGCTTCTAGTGGGAAAACGAACAAAGGATTGAACATGGCGTTGTTGAGATTTGGAGGAAATTGGTATTGGGATTGTAGTGAAGTGTTTTGGATAGGTAGAGAGCATGTTGGTGTTCATTTTCATTGCCTTTAGCAGGGAACTTAGTTAAAGCATCAAAGTATGAGGCCAGGAGACGCACTATGGTTTTTCACTACCTTATCCTTTTATCTCGACTAATGAGGAGACCCATCTCAACCTTTTTCTCTCTTTCTTTTTTTTTATTCTAAAATTCTTAAATGATTCTATGCTAATGGAACTTTGACTAAACTGTTGATATTTTTTTTATAGAATTCAATAACTAATACTCCCTCCGTTTCAATTTATGTGAACATGTTTAACTAGGCACGAAGTTTAAGAAAAAAGTGAAGACTTTTGGAATTTGTGGTCCTAAACAAGTACAAATGGGGTCAGAGTATTTGTGTGGTTCTAAAAGTTTCTCATTAAGGGTAAAGTTGTAACTTTAAGCTAAATTGTTACTCACTCCTGTCCAAAATAAGTGATTTTTTGGATGTTTTCACACAAATTAAGAAATCTACCTTTTAGCATTAATTAGCAATAAAATTGACCATATTAACCTTTACTATCTACCATAAACACTCCTAACACATATTCCAATACTATTTACTCTAAGGGCAATGTAGGAAAAAAGTAATTAATTCATTCTTGAAATCTGAAAAAATTACTTATTTTGGACCACACGAAAAAGGCCAAAAAATCACTTATTTTGGACCGGAGGGAGTACCAAATTTAGAAAGGGTTCATTCTTTTTGGAACGGACCAAAAAGGAAATAGGTTCATATAAACTGGAACAGAGGGAGTAAAATCTCGGCACAGCCTACCGGACCTTTTGTTTTCTATTACTATTAGTTAACTAAAGATTTCCAACTAGGGGTATTCAACCCGAAAAATCGAATCAAACCTAAAAGCAAACCAAACTGACCAAAAAAACGGATACCTTTTGGTTTGGTTTGGTTCGTTTTGAATTTTTAAAACCAATCAAATTTGGTTTAGTTTGGTTTTAATCAGAAAATAACCGAAAAATTTGAATCAAACCAACTATAGGAGTAACTATTTTAAATTTATTATTACACACATATTCGTGTTAAAAATAATATATTTTTAATTGAGTCCTTAAATTATTCATCACTATTGATTCAATTATCATCAATATATCTTGGTAAATAATAAATTTTCAAAGGGAAATTGATTTGATAGTGTTATGTTGAAAATGTGGTCCGGAATATGTGTTTGGTAATGATGTCTTATATTTAAGAAAATACAGACAAATAACTGAAAAAAGCAAAAAACCGACAAAACCATAACTCTCCTAGCTCTACCATATCTTTTGTTTCATTTCTTCTGGAACAACCACAAACACTTTTTTGATTATGGATATACTACCAAAAATTCAATGAGTAATCTTAGCATTCAATGTATATTTCTGAATAATATCATTTTTTAATTACTCAACCCAACATAAACCGAATCAGAAACAACCGACTTAATTGGTTTGGTTTGATTCTAATATTTGAAAAACCAAATCGAAAAACAACCAACTTATTTGGTTTGGTTTCTTTTTAGGAAAAAATCAATCCAGACCGAACAATGAACACCCCTACAAATATAATAACATTAATATAAATACTATTTTATAAGAGCCCTACAATGTAAAAATCCCTATTTCATTTCCAACGCTATAAAATGGATAGAGTCTTAAATGACATAGGTATATATGGACGAAATGAGATTTGAGGAGTTTGAAATCTAGAACTATGCTGGTAAGTCTTTGAAAAATTAAATCAAACACATAATTTGCTGGATTATTGTATTTGTTTTATTAGTCAGACAGTGTAATCACAAATCAAATATGAACTACATTACATAAAATGACAGTCTAAAATCGTACTTTGTTACAGAGACTGTTCTAACACTTTTCGAAGAAGAAACTTTCACCAAACTTCATAAATTCTTTGAGAGGAGAATAACAAAGAATATTGGAGAAGGAAAAGAAAGAACTTGTTTCATCTAGCGTGAAGTGACACAACGATTTAGGAGAGTCCTACCGTTGTGTCTATTCTCCCTCTTAAACTATATTATTATATATATATACTAGATACGGGATGCCCGTGCTGAGCACGGGCCGAACATTATGACTCATATGAACCAATTTATGCGAATAGGATCCATACATGATATTCTAGAGAGAAATTTACAAGTATATAGTGTGAAGTACTTATGAAATTACAATAAGTTTTAAATAAGATCACATTAGAATACAGATGGCAATAAACACAAAACAAAATGAAACTAACATTGTTGTCACTCTGTTTGAGAGTGAGTTAGCCAATTCACACAGCATGCCAACTGCTTTACTAATCTGGTGCCACGACCCTTCTTGTTCATCTGCTGTAATTGCAAAAGAATATCTCCCCTAAACTCCTAGCTACAACACGAATAAGGAAAAATGTCTGAACAAATTTTAGACAATACAAAATATCACAACTGCACAACTTACATACCTGCAAATTTTACTTCCTCTTTTCGGCAAAAAGCTATAAGTCAGATCATCAAGTGATTAAAATATCTTAGTCGCTCCTTCATTCATCTAGACAGTTGCAGATTCCTCTAGAGATAACAATCACAAAAATCAAGAACTAAGAGTTCTTACATCATAGAAAGTCAAAGAAGAAATTCATTTTTCAGAAACTTAATTCTACTTTAGAAAACACAGTTAAAATGAAAAATATATCTCACTCCTCAAAGACATAATCAAAAAGTATAATTCATAATTAGACTCTAAAGAATAATATAAATTGTCTTTAAACTTTTGAAAACATAATCAATTTATATTGGAACCCCCTTTCCTTCGGTATCTTCTCCTTTAGAATATGAATCTATTCAAGAAGTATGAAGGTGTTTACTGTTATTGCTTTGATGTTTTAAAACTTGTATCATATTTAACTGAGAATCTTCTGCTGATTAATTTTTTCATCTCCAGCCTCAACTCCCATGCCCAATTTGTATATTGGCATACACCATACTGATGGATTATTATATGCAGCGGAAGCAATCCCAGTATTAAAATTACATGTAATCTAGATAACTAGCATAAACGGGATTTCACGGGTTACCTCTTGAAGCGTGAACATATCTCTTCTACCACGTGAGCCTTCAGATCCATAACTTCTCAATGGAATCTCCATCAACTGCACAATCGTGATCCCCGAACGTTCCACGGTCTTCTACTGTGTTACCCAAATAATACCGGAAACAGCAATTTCGTGTGGGCGAAATTTCTAAGAAAATTTGGCTGAAAATTTCAGCCACCATTTACCCATTCCTCTAGGTGGAAAACCTTATGTATTTATAGCACAAGTTTTAAGG
>MU745991.1:31403-80659 GCA_026770625.1 Nicotiana glauca
ATGTCCCGGTTTTGAGATTGATGATACTCCTTTATAAAAGCTTATAAGTTTTCATGTGTAAACCTGGCCGGTGGATTTTGTATCCGACACATGAAATAAGTTAAATGTAAGTCTAAAGGAAGTAATCAATAAATTAAATAGTCAGTAATTTAATTTGATTGATTAGTATCTGAATCTTAACATGGGGAGTTAAATAAGGTTTTATGGAAGAATTTCGAAATTGAACTAAGGAGTGCAATTACGAATTTTTAGTGGAATAATTCGTAGTTTATTATGATGGAAATTAATTTCAGAATTTCGAAATTAATATCATAATAGGAAGCCTAGTTAATTAAATTTTGTGGTCCCTACTGTGCCTAAATAATAGAAAATAGTAGAAACTGTTACTTAGTGGAAAAGAAAACGTGGAAACCGTCCCTTAGTGGGAGAAGGAAACCTAACAGGTTTTGAAAACGGTTTTGACCTAAAAACGCAGATATATATATGGATATAGGGGCTGGACGTTTTTTTACGATTCTGACTACGGTTTCTGCTAGAATTTTGCCCACCCAAAATTCTCTATTTTTGGTTATTATTTGGGTAACACAGTAGAAGACTGTGGAAATCTGTTGGTGCGTTTTTCAACTGAGGAACTGGAGAACGACATAGATTTGTTGTGTTTACACTTCAAGAGGTAATCCGAAAATCTCCATATGTGCTAGTTGTTTAGATTTCACGTGAATAAGATTCTGTTATTGCTTCCGCTATGGTATATATTCCATCAAATATACCAACAATTGAATTCCACTAAAAAGATTAATCACCCAATAAATATTTAGCAATTTCAAAATTACACAATTAGTAAACACCTCTTCAAGTTTTTAAGACAAATCTTGCCCCATAAAGCAAAGTTTTTCTAGCCAATAATTCCAAGGATCTGAGTCACAAGCATTCTAATATGATAAAATCAGGAAACGATTTTCATATAGTCCCTAAAGGTATTTAGAGCATCACTTGTATACTCTCCATTTTAATACTGGTATCTAATGTAGATTCATTAAATTAGCATTTTACAGTGCAAAATCTCCACACCATAAATAAATTTTCTAAAAAGAAAAAAGCATGGAGAAGAGAGGAAAAAAGAAATTCTAGCAAAAATAATATCATTACAAATAATTTCCAACATCCTCCTTCATTACGTGATACCAATCTTGAAAAATATTATATCGTTTTCCTAATATCAAATATAAATAAGAAAATGAATAAAAAGATCGTACCTTTTTTGCTCTTACTTGTAATTGTTTCATTAGCAGAACCTTAACTGATGAATCATTATGAGTGTCTCATTGTGTTATCTCATCCACTCTTATTTTCAGTCGTCACATCTCCAGAAATAGCTGTGGAAGCCCAAGGCAGTCACTTGAGCAAATAGAGAATGAGTTTCAAATAATGCAAAGCTCCCTTATATTTCAATACTATATGCAGGTATTCCTCAAAGTATGATTTACATTTCACACAAAGAAATTTGATACTCAAGAATAATATATAACAGCACTTCAGGTCTGCATCATGAAGTCAAACAGAAATTGGATGTTATCCTAATAAATCTAGGTTAAGCTAGAATGTGATCCAGAGTGCTAACATGAGGTACAATTTTTTAAAGCGCCATCACATATATGGAGAATTTGTCTCCCACTACTACACCTATAGAAGCAATAGGGTTAGACACTTAAATTCAGTTCAGCTCTAGAAAAGAAGCAAGTGATTCATTTTTATTTTTTAAATTTGAAGAATTTTCCTAATAAGATACAACAGGTATAATGGAAGTGTGAAGCTTAATTTTATACAATGTTTTTAACTAATATTATTCTTCTACAACGGGCCGGATCTCAAATATGTATAAAGTCAAAACCACCAACAAAACAAGCAACGATCTTTATAATTCAGAGAAAAATCGACATACATGTTTTAAGAGTTAATTCCATATAAATATATGTGCAAAATATCGTGAAGAGCACTATTAAGAGTCCACATGTTTAATTAATATGATGTAGTTACTTGCCTTAGATGTGCAGTGCAATATCAACAATACTACTCTGTGACTAAGAGAACAAAACAATTCATATTTGGGAAAGAAAAGAAATGCAATCAAGAAATTTTCACACATCAACCGTAAAGCGACGATGCATTGACTAAGATTCAAGTCCTGAGACTTCCCTCATGCCGACTGAAAACTAACATAGGGGCAGCTCATAATAACCCAAAAGAGAATGTGTGAGGTTTGGTTTTTGTGAACAACAGAAATCTATGTCCCCAAAAATACTAAATAGAGGTATCAAAATACGATTAAGTTCTTTAAAAATATTCTCATTTACGACAATAACATGACACATTAATTTGTAGCAAGAAAATTTCTATCAAGTTTCAATAAAGGAAGCATTATTAAAGAACTAAATTGCCCTAGAAGATAAAAAGTAGTGTCAAATTACTTGCTTACATATATCTTATTAAATTATATGTTGAATATGTAAAAGAGTAACGAAAATTCTAAATGAATATCAATATCAGAAAATTGAAGACAAAGTAGGATAAGCAAAGAAAAACTTAACTGGTAAAAAAGCTGCTCGTTATCATCTTTAAGTTTATGGCAATTGAGATTAAATGCTCCACAAAAATTGGAAGCCTGCAAATCCTGCAGGTATTTAATCAAAGAATCAGTGTCAAACTCCATCTTGATAAATAAAGTAGGAGTGCCAATAAATTCAAAAGCATTATTTTATATTCCCCCTAAAAATTACAGTTTTAATCTGAAACAATATATATTGAGTGAAGAAGCCATTTAAAGATGTAAAGCAATAAATAGCAGATAGAAGAATTAGTGGAGCACCAGGATCCTTCTTCTTTTGTTTCTTCAATGCAAAGTTTTAATATTTCATTCCCTCCATAGATAGAAAAATAACAACTTTAGCCATGAAATTGTTAGAACTCAAAAAAGATTTGGGCAAAAATTGAAAGAGGATCAGATCTAAGATTGTTTGGGTAGTTGAAAAGATAAAAGAGAGCTATTGATAGTAATCTATTCTGAAAGATGAAAGAGATGAAGTAATAGATGTTTCTTGAATTTATGCCGTATATGTTGGGATAACAAAGACGAAAGGAGATCTTTTCCAAGAACTATTTTGTGAGTGTTGAATTAAAAAGATATGTTGATTGAGATGTTGGGAAGAGATTAGGCAAAACAAATAAAATCAGCTGATGAAATTATAAATTTGCTCTTGGTCGACCAACTTGGCTCTTCTATATAATAAAAATAACAAATTATATATTTACTTATATTTTTGTATAGATCCGGGTCAACCCACATGGTGACCCGAATTCAATTCCTTCAATCTTAAATAAACATAAAAATAGAATCAAATTGCATTTTAGAAGCTTAAAGTAAACTCTGCACATTAATTTGCTTTTGAGAAGGAGGCTTCTCCATCTTTTCTAACAAACCTTCAATTTGGATAATTCTCAAAATTTTGAGAACGAATTTGTATTGGCCAATATGATTAAGCCATGTTAGCATTAATGAGTCATTCACAGGACGCCGTGCGTCACCAATGCGACTCCAGTAAAGACATGTCCAAGGTCGAAGTGATTCTAGAAACAATGAAGGTTGAGATTAAAGAGGTTCTAGAAACAATGAAGGTTGAGATTGAAGTCGTTCTAGAAACAAAAAAGGTTGCGAACGAAGAGTCAACAAGGATTAAGGTTGAGGAGTCATCACAGATCAAGTTGGAGGTCTGTAACGATCCGGCCCGTCGTCACGTGAGTTACCGTCCCGTTTTCCTCATATTATATTGCTCTATGTTTTAATATCAGTATTTGAGTCGATCGGGTAGAATTAAATTGATTTTAGTTGGAAATGAGGCACTTAGCCTCTTAGAAGGGAGCTTGTTTTGGAAAAGTTAACTGAAAGTTGACTATATAGTTAGAAGGCTCGGATGTGAATTCCGGTGATTCGGTTAGCTTTGGGGGATGATTTGTTACTTAGGAGTGCGGTCGGAATTGAATTTGGAGGTCCGGTGTAGAGTTAGGCTTGAATTGGCGAAGTTGATTTTTGGCGAATTCCGGTTGATAGGTGAGATTTTGATCCAAGGTTCGGAATGGAATTCCGAAAGTTGCAGTAGCTCCGTTAGGTGATTTTGGATATGTGTGCAAAATTTTAGGTAATTCGGACGTCGTTTGGTCAGATTTTTGATCAAATGTGAGTTTCGGAAGTTTGAAGAAAACTTAGGCTTGAATCCGTGGTGAATTGATGATTTTGGCGTTATTTGACGTGTTTTAATGATTGGAACAAGTTCGTATAATATTTTGGGGTATGTTGCTGCTTTTGGTTGGGGTCCCGGGGCCTCGGGGTGATTTCGGGTGGTCAATCAGACCATTTTTGGACATGTTATGTTGTAGGTTTTTCAGCTGAAGGGTTGCAGAAATTTACCCATCGCGTTCATGTGGGTAGGGTCGTGAACACGTAGAGGAGAAATTGGAGGTCTGGGAATTTGTCATTGTGTTCGCGTCCCCTTGGTTGCGTTCGCGTAGTATCAATAGGCGAAGCTTCGCGTTCGCAGCAGGTGTATCGCGTTCGCATAGAGGAAATCTGAGGGGCCAGGAATTTGGCCTACGCGTTCGCGTCTAGTAGGCTCGCGATCGCGTTAGTTTAAGTCTCAGGCCTTCGCGTTCACGTGGGATATGCCGCGTTCGCGAAGGGAATTTTTGGCAGCCTCATTATTTGGTCATCGCGAACGCGTGGGTTGTGGCCGAGTTCGTGTAGAGTAAAATGCCTGGGCAGAAGGGTTTTATATAACATTTCATCCGCGACCCATTTGGTATTTCCTCCATTTTTGAACCACCTCAAGAGCTTTTGGGTAGAAATTGAAGACAGTTTTGACGGAAATCGATTGGAGGTAAATCTCGTGACCTAGAAAAGCTATTTTATTGAAGAATCTACCTTTAATTCTTGGAAATTTGGGTAAAAATTGGAAGAACTAGGGCTTGGTTTTTGGAATGAAAATTTGAAATTTGAAGGGGCATTTGAACTCCGATTTTGATGAATTTGATATGTATAGACTTGTGGCGAGACGAGGAATCCGGTGATGTAAATTTTGTAATTTTTCGAGAAGTGGGACCGGGGCTCGGGTTTTGCCAACTTCGTGATTTTTGTCATTTTTCGAGTCTTTTCGATTGGGTTTTGATTCATTAGCCTATTGTGACGTATTCCTTGTGGTTTTGGTCAGATACTACGCACGAGGAGGTTGATTTGCGAGGGAAGCGCAAGGCGAGCTAGGATTTCGGCCGGCTTTAGGTGAGTAATGGTTATAAATGATGTTCTGAGGGTTTGAAACCCCGTATTTGCACTACGTGGTGCTATGTTGAGATGAGATACGCGCTGTATGAGGAGTGTGGTGTTGATACCGCCGGGGATTCAAACTTGGTCCATCCCGATTGATGACTCTACTGTTCTTGTGACTGAGACTAAATTAGTATCAGTATATTTTGGGCTAGTTGCCATGTTTGGGGCCTTGTGCCGATTTGTAGAACCCTTAGGGGGCATGTTGTGCGAGTTGAACTCACTTTATTTGTTAAAATCATACTCTCAGTCATATTTTTAACTGTAAAACATAATATGAACCGGTCTTAGAAATTGACACTCTAAATGAGGAATACCTGGGGTTGGAAGCCCTGTCTTAGCTGAGTGGGCCCGAGAGGCCGAGTCTATATTGACTGAGAGGGGTCAAGGACCCCATAGTGAGGGTATTTGATATACACCGGATCGGGCTGCACACCGCAGCAGTATATATAAACATATATAG
Source organism: Nicotiana glauca (assembly GCA_026770625.1). NCBI lineage: Eukaryota > Viridiplantae > Streptophyta > Magnoliopsida > Solanales > Solanaceae > Nicotiana > Nicotiana glauca. Next base: position 37,238 of record MU745991.1, read on the forward strand.
ATCGGACTGCACGCCGCAGTAGTATATAGTATATGGATCAGATTGTACGTCGCAGTATTATAGCGCTTGGGTTGTAGGAGCCCCTCCGAAGTCTGCACACCCCCAGTGAGCACAGTCTACTATTATTATTGGATCGGGCTGCGCACCGCAGCAGTATATATTATTATTGGATCGGGCTGCATGCCGTATCAGTATTATGTACGGATCGGGCTGCGCGCCGCAACAGTGTTGGTAATTTGCCGGACTTTGAGAGATTTTCACCTGTTTTCCCTGCTCAACTGTTGTTTACTGCCTTTACTGTTGGTTATAGAACTGTGTAGTGTTTCTACGAGAATTCTTACTTTCACTTGTTATTTATTGCTATTACTTACTGAGTCAGAGTACTCACCTTACTCCCTGCACCTTGTGTGCAGATACAAGGATCCTGGAGGCATAACTGAGTTTGTTGCTGCTACCTAGTTCATTTGTCAGAGTCATCGAGGTAGCTGCCTGGCATCTGCAGGACCCGATTTATCCTCTCGTCTTTCTTTTACTTCTGCATCTAGACTTTCATATGTATAAGATGTTGCTCAGTTGTATCTAGCGGCTCTGACTCGTGACGCCAGATATGATAGGGGCTATATTGATATTATTGTGGTTTCCGCACTATTTTTTTGTTGTTGTTATCACAGATTGAAATTTTCTTAACTGATGTTTTAAATTCAAATAACTGATAAGGGGCTTTGTATTTTGGGCTGAGAGTGTTCGAATGGCCGGGCTTGCCTAACAAGGTGTTGGGCGCCATCACGACCGGGGTTTGGATCGTGACAAGTTAGTATCAGAGCCTAGGTTACTAGGTCTCGCGAGTCATGAGCCGGTTTAGTAGAGTCTCGCGGATCGGTATGGAGACGGCTGTACTTATCCTCGGGAGGCTGCAGAACCTTTTGGAAAAACTTCATATTCTTGAAATTCTTGTCGTGCAACTGTGTTGATCCGAGAACTAAACTTATGTATTCTATTCTCTCGCAGATGGCGAGAACACGTGCTACTGGACGTGGAGGATGACCACCAGTACCACCCCTTTGAGGCCATGGACGTGGTCGTGGTCGTGGTCATGGTCGAGGCAGAGTAGTAGGGGAAGCATCTGTTGACCCACCAATTGCCCCAGTTCAGGGCCAGGCTCCAGTTGTTGATGCTCCAGCAGCACCTGTGCAGGCACCAGCAGCGCCCATTGTTATTTCGGGTCTCCATGAGACCTTGGCCCAGATTCTATCAGTTTACACTGGCCTAGCCCAGGTAGTCTCAGCCATCACTACAGTGGCTACTTCTCAGGCAGGGGGAGGCAGTCAGACCCCGCTGCTCGCACACTCGAGCAGGTGATGCATGGTTTACAGACACCGGGAGCAACTCCAGCTCATCCGGTGGTACCAGTTCAGGATTTTATGGTCCTAGCTATGCCAGACGCTGAGAAGCGTCATCTCGAGAGGTTAAGTAGGCTTCAGCCTCCAGTTTTCAGTGGTGCTCAGGGCGAGGATGCCCAGGGGTTTCTTGACAAGTGTCAGCGGATGCTTCGGATGGCAGGGATTTTGGAGTCCAGTGGGGTAGCATTCACCGCATTTCAGTTCACTGGTGCTGCCTTCACATGATGGGAGGCATATGAGCGGCGTAGGCCGGCAGGTGCAACGTCGTTGTCATGGTAGGAGTTATCCACTATCTTTTTGGAGAAGTGGGTACCACGGTCTTAGAGGGAGGAGCTGCGTAGGCAGTTCGAGTGGCTTCGATAGGGAGACATGACTGTGACCCAGTATGAGGAGAGATTTTTTGAGTTAGCCCGTCATGCCTCGTTGATGGTTCTAACCGACAGCGAGAGGATCAAGAGGTTTGTGGATGGACTTAAGTATCACCTTCGTATTCTGATGACTCGAGAGAGAGTCCTGGGTATTTCCTTTGAGGATGCGGTTTATATTGCTCGTTATATTGAGTTGACTCGCTGTCAGGATAGAGAGGAGAGGGAGGCCAAGAGGCCTCGAGGTTCTGGTAGCTTCAGTGGTGCTCCGTCTAGAAGTCAGTTCCAGCAGAGCAGAGGTCGATCATATAGGCCTCCTCAGCCAGCTCGTTCAGAGTATCGTGGGTCATCTTCTGGTCGGTGTTATCAGGGCTATCGGCAGAGTCAGCCATCTCTTAGTGCACTTCCAGCGCAGAGTTCGTCTCATGCCTCATCTGTTCAGGGTTCATCCCGGCCGAGTGCATCAGCTAGCCACTCTGGCGCGAGGGGTTCCTTTCAGTCCCAGTTCCCAGCACCCGGGAGTTGCTACGAGTTTGGCGATTTTGGGCATATGCGGAGGGAGTGTCCCCGCCGTGCATCCAGTTTATCTCAGCAGAGGGGCCAACCCTCATCTTCTGGCCCAGTATCTTCAGCACCCGCCCCCCCAGCTAGGGGTGAGGGAAAGGCAGCTAGGGTCCGCCCCAGAGGGGGAGGCCGATCGGGTGGTGGTCAGGCTCGATTCTATGCTCTTCAGGGCCGGTCAGATGCTATTGCTTCGAATGCTGTTATCACAGGTATTATTTCAGTCTGCCACAGGGATGCCTCAGTTTTATTTGATCCCAGTTCTACTTATTCCTACGTATCTTCATACTTTTCTCATCATTTGGGTACGACCCGAGGGTGTCTTGCTTTACCTGTGCACGTATCTACCCCGATAGGCGATACTATTATTGTGGACCACGTATATCAGTCGGTTTGTTACTATTGGGGGTCTGGAGACCCGAGTTGACTTATTGCTGTTGAGCATGGTAGATTTTGATGTTATTCTGGGCATGGATTGGCTATCTCCGTGCCATGTTATTCTAGACTGTCACGCCAAGACAGTCACATTGGCTATGCCGGGTGTTCCGAGGATTGAGTGGCGTGGCATGACTGACTATGTTCCCAGTAGCGTGTTTTCCTTCCTAAAGGCCCAACGGATGGTTGGGAAGGGTTGTCTATCGTATTTGGCTTTTGTGAGAGATGTTGGAGCTGAGACTCCTAGCCTTGATTTTGTTCCCGTTGTGAGGGATTTTCCAGATGTGTTTCCAGCGGACCTGCCGGGTATGCCACCTGACAGGAACATTGATTTCAGTATTGATCTGGTGCCGGGCTCTCAGCCTATCTCTATTCCTCCCTATCATATGGCACCAGCTGAGCTAAAGGAGTTGAAGGAGCAGCTTCAGGAACTCCTAGATAAGGGGTTTATTCGTCCTAGTGTGTCACCGTAGGGTGCATCGGTCCTATTTGTAAAGAGTAAGGATGGAACAATGAGAATGTGTATTAATTACAAGCAGCTGAACAAGGTGACAGTGAAGAATAAGTATCCACTACCCCATATTGATGATTTGTTTGACCAGCTCCAGGGATAAAGGGTATTCTCTAAGATTGATCTCCGTTCAGGTTATCACCAGTTGAAGATTAGAGATTCAGATATTATGAAAACGACTTTCAGGGCTAGATATGGACACTACGAGTTTCTTGTTATGTCTTTTGGGCTGACTAATGCCCCAACCGCGTTCATGCACTTGATGAACAGTGTATTTCGGCCATGGATTCATTTGTGATTGTGTTTATTGATGACATCTTGGTGTACTCGCGTAGCCAGGAGAAGCACGCACAGCATTTGAGTGTGGTATTACAGAGACTGAGGGAGGAGAAGCTTTATGCAAAGTTCTCCAAGTGTGAGTTTTGGCTTGGTTCTGTGGCTTTCCTGGGGGACATGGTGTCCAGTGATGGTATTCAGGTTGATCCGAAGAAGATAGAGGAGGTACGGAGTTGGCCTAGACCGACCTCATCCACGGAGATTCGTAGTTTCCTTGGGTTGGCAGGGTATTATCGCCGGTTTGTTTAGGAATTTTCTTCTATTGCATCGTCCTTGACCAGGTTGACTTAAGGGTGCTCCATTCGTGTGGTCCGAGGAGTGTGAGGAGAGCTTTCAGAAGCTCAAGACAGCTTTGACCTCGGCTCCAGTGTTGGTATTGCCATCAGCTTCAGGTTCTTACATTGTGTATTGTGATGCTTCGAGAGTTGGGATCGGATGTGTGTTGATGCAGGAGGGAAGAGTTATTGCATATGCTTCTCGTCAGCTGAAGCCCCATGAGAAGAACTACCCTTTACATGATTTGGAGTTGGCTGCTATAGTCCATGCTTTGAAGATTTGAAGGCACTACTTATATGGCATATCTTGTGAGGTGTATACCGATCATCGCACTCTTCAGCATTTGTTCAAACATAAGGATCTTAACTTGAGGCAGCGGAGGTGGCTTGAGTTGCTCAAGGATTATGACATTACCATTTTGTATCATCCGAGGAAGGCCAATGTAGTGGCTGATGCTTTGAGCCGAAAGACGGTGAGTATGGGTAGCTTGGCGTACATTCCAATTGGGGAGAGGCCCTTGCAATTGATGTACAGGCTTTGGCCAATCGGATGGTGAGGCTAGATATTTCGGAGCCTAGTCGGGTGTTGGCTTGTGTGGTTTCTCGGTCTTCCTTGTATGACCGCATTAGATAATGCCAGTATGATGATCCACATTTGCTTGTCCTTAAGTACAGGGTTCAGCATGATGATGCCAGGGATGTGACTATTGACAGTGATGGTGTGTTGAGGATACAGGGCCGGATTTGCGTGCCCAATGTGGATGGGCTTCGGGAGTTGATATTGGAGGAGGCCCACAGCTCGCGGTATTCTATTCATCTAGGTGCCACGAAGATGTATCAAGATTTGAGACAGCATTACTGGTGGAGGAGAATGAAGAAGGATATTGTGAGTTATGTAGCTCGGTGTCTCAACTGTCAGCACGCCAAGTATGAGCACCAGAGGCCTGGTGGTGTACTTCAGCGCTTGGATATCCCCGAGTGGAAGTGGGAGAGGATTACTATGGACTTTGTGAGTGGTGTCCCTCGGACAGCGAGGAAGTTTGATTCGATTTGGGTGATTGTGGATCGGCTGACCAAGTCCGCGCACTTCATTCCGGTATGTACCACCTATTCTTCGGAGTGGATAGCAGAGATTTTCATCCGGGAGATTGTACGGTTGCGTGGGGTCCTAGTTTCCATCATATCAGATAGGGGTACTCAGTTTACTTCTCAGTTCTGGAGGACTTTTTAGCGAGAGTTGGGTACGCAGGTAGAGTTGAGCACAGTGTTTTATCCTCAGACGGACGGGCAGTCCGAGCGTACCATCCAGATATTGGAGGACATGTTGCGTGCCTGTGTTATTGATTTTGGAGGTTCTTGGGCTGATTTCTTGCCTCTTGCAGAGTTTGCTTACAACAACAGCTATCAATCCAGCATTCAGATGGCGCCATATGAGGCCTTGTATGGGAGACGGTGTAGATCTCCGGTTGGTTGGTTTGAGCCCGGCGAGGCTAGGTTGTTGGGGACAGAGTTGGTCCAGGATGCCTTAGACAAGGTGAAGGTGATCCAGGAGAGGCTTCGTACAGCTTAGTCGCGTCAGAAGAGTTATGCGGACCTAAAGGTTCTAGATAGGGGTGGGCATAATACCGACCGAACCAAAAAAACCGGCCGAACCGTGAATTTCATTTTTTTGGTTTTGGTTTAATCGGTTATTCGATCGGTGCACGATTTTTAAATCATTAAATTTTGGTTTTTCGGTGCAATTTGCGATTTTGATGTTTCGGTTTTTGGTTAAACCGAAAAATCGAAATTTGTATATATAGCTTTCTCATTCCTCTTTTACTTCCACTCACAAACAACGTAGGGTTAAGTGTCATACAGTTTACATTTGTAAAATTTGGTAGTAATTCAGAAGTGGTTGGACAATCATTGTCCTGTTTAGTTGCTTTGAGGAAATGGCTAGAGAACATCAAAAGTCCAATGATTGAAAATCGGAATCTTCACTACTGCAGGTAATGCTTCTGTGAATACCATGGTTTTGGTCCATTAAGTTCCACTCTCAGCTCATTCAGGAGATTTTGGAAAGAGACTCTGACGTATCAAGGGTAAGCGTTTATTGACTTCTTATTTGGTGCTTCTTTTCTTTTTTCATATTATTACTTTTTTCAACCACGATTTTGGTTTTATGTTTAATGATGTAACATAGTAGCTCACTTAGCTCAAATTTATTTATTTCTTCTTCTACGTATTTGTATTGCTCTTGATAATTGGGAAGCAGGCAAATCTTTATAACTACTATAAGTTTTTCGTGCTTATTGATAAGTTATACTGTCGATTTTAATTTGTTAACATTTTGATACTAATGTCTTAGCTACAAAGTTGAAATATAATATGCATATGAAACAACCCGCAATCCCGAAAACACAATGAAAAGAAGTAGAGAATTTTGGAGAGCCCGGGAGAAATGAGGTTTCATGATCCAGCACCTTTTTATGTGATTCTTTTCCAGAATAACGCTCAGTTCTTGTGTGGGAGCCTTCCTCCATTGTATATATTCTCCACTGAAACAGTGAAAGAATAACCACTGGTTTGGAAGTTTATGGCCACGGGAAGTAAATCCAAGATATAAAATCTTGAACCGTTAATAACCGAAAAACTAAACCGGAAATAACCGAACCGAACCTTGAAAAAATTGCACCGAACCGTAAATACTTTGGTTTGATTTGGTTATTAAAATCACAAACTGAAAATTAAATTAACCGAACCGTACTTTTATAATAACCGACCGAACCGACCGATGCCCACCCCTAGTTCGAGATGTATCTTATATGGTGGGCGAGAAGGTCTTGTTGAAGGTTTCGCCCATGAAGGGCGTTATGAGGTTTGGGAAGAAAGGAAGGCTGAGCCCGCGGTTCATAGGGCCTTTTGAGATTCTTAGGAGGATTGGGGAGGTGTCCTATATACTTGTTTTGCCACCCAGCCTGTTGGGAGTTCATACGGTATTTCATGTATCTATGCTCCGGAAGTATGTTGGGGACCCGTCTCATGTGTTGGACTTCAATACAGTTCAGTTGGATGATGATTTGACATATGATGTAGGGCCAGTGGCTATTTTGGGTCGTCAGGTTCGGAAGTTGAGATCAAAGGATATAGCTTCGGTGAAGGTGCAGTGGAGAGTTTGGCCCGTGGAGAAGGCTACTTGGGAGATCGATCAGGAAATGCAGAGTAGATATCCTCACCTATTTGAGGCTTCAGGTATGTTTCTTGACCCGCTTGAGGACGAGCGTTTGTTTTAGTTGGGGAGGATGTGACGACCCGGCTCATCGTCACATGAGTTACTGCCCCGTTTTTCTCATATTATGTTGCTCTGTGTTTCAATATAAGTATTTGAGTCGATCGGGTAGAATTGAATTGGTTTTAGTTGGAAATGAGGCACTTAGCCTCTTAGAAGGGAGCTTGTTTTGGAAAAGTCAACCGGAAGTTGACTTTCTAGTTAGAGGGCTCGGATGTGAATTCTGCTGATTCGGTTAGCTTCGGGGGATGATTTTTGACTTAGGAGTGCGGTCGGAATTGAATTTGGAGGTCTGGTGTAGAGTTAGGCTTGAATTGGCGAAGTTGAATTTTGGCGAATTCCGGTTGGCAGGTGAGATTTTGATCCGAGGGTCGGAATGGAATTCCGAGAGTGCAGTAGCTCTGTTAGGTGATTTTGGATATGTGTGCAAAATTTCAGGTCAGTTGGACGTCGTTTGGTTGGGTTTTTGATCGAATGTGAGTTTCGGAAGTTTCAAGAAAACTTAGGCTTGAATCCGTGGTGAATTGATGATTTTGGCGTTGTTGACATGTTTTGATAATTGGAACAAGTTCGTATGATGTTTTGGGGTATGTTGGTGCTTTTGGTTGGTGTCCCGGGGGCCTCAGGGTGATTTCAGGTGGTCAATCGGACCATTTTTGGACTTGTTATGTTGCAGGTTTTTTAGCTGAAGGGTTGCAGAAATTTACCCATCGCGTTCACGTGGGTAGGGTCGCGAACGCGTAGAGGAGAAATTGGAGGTCTAGGAATTTGTCATCTCATTCGCGTCCCCTTGGTCGCGTTCGCATAGTATCGATAGGCGAAGCTTCGTGTTCGGAGCAGGTGTATCGCATTCGCATAGAGAAAATCTGAGGGGCCAGGAATTTGGCCTACGCGTTCGCGTCTAGTAGGCTCGCGATCGCGTTAGTTTAAGTCTCAGGCCTTCGCGTTCGGGTGGGATATGCCGCGTTCGCGAAGGGCATTTTTGGCAGCCTCTTTATTTGGTCATCGCGAATGCGTGGGTTGTGACCACGTTCGCGTAGAGTAAAATACCTGGGCAGAAGGGTTTTATATAACATTTCATCCGCGACACATTTGGTATTTCCTCCATTTTTGAACCACCTCAAGAGCTTTTGGGTAGAAATTGAAGACAGTTTTGACGAGAATCGATTGGAGGTAAGTCTCGTGACCTAGAAATGCTATTTCATTAAAGAATCTACCTTTAATTCTTGGAAATTTGGGTAAAAATTGGAAGAACTAGGGCTTGGTTTTTGGAATGAAATTTTGAAATTTGAAGGGGCATTTGAACTTCGATTTTGATGAATTTTATATGTATAGACTTGTGGCGAGACGAGGAATCCGGTGATGTGAATTTTGTAATTTTTCGAGAAGTGGGCCCGGGGCTCGAGTTTTGCCAACTTCGTGATTTTTATCATTTTTCGAGTCTTTTCGATTGGGTTTTGATTCATTAGCCTATTGTGACGTATTCCTTGTGGTTTTGGTCAGATACTACGCACGAGGAGGTTGATTTGCGAGGGAAGCGCAAGGCGAGCTAGGATTTCGGCCGGTTTTAGGTGAGTAATGGTTATAAATGATGTTCTGAGGGTTTGAAACCCCGTATTTGCACTACGTGGTGCTATGTTGAGATGAGATACGCGTTGTATGAGGAGCGTGACGTTGATATCGTCGGGGATTCGGACTCGGTCCATCCCGATTGATGACTCTACTGTTCTTTTGACTGAGACTGAATTAGTATCAGTATATTTTGGGCTAATTGCCATGTTTGGGGCCTTGTGCCGATCTGTAGAACCCTTAGGGGGCATGTTGTGCGAGTTGAACTCACTTTATTTGTTGAAATCATACTCTCAGTCATATTTTTAACTGTAAAACATAATATGAACCGGTCTTAGAAATTGACACTCTAAATGAGGAATACCTGGGGTTGGAAGCCCTGTCTTAGCTGAGTGGGCCCGAGAGGCCGAGTCTATATTGACTGAGAGGGGTCAAGAACCCCATAGTGAGGGTATTTGATATACACCGGATCAGGCTGCACGCCGCAGCAGTATATATAAACATATATAGATCGGACTGCACGCCGCAGTAGTATATAGTATATGGATCGGATTGTACGCCGTAGTTTTATAGCGCTTGGGCTTTAGGAGCCCCTCCGGAGTCTGCACACCCCCAGTGAGCACAGTCTACTATTATTATTGGATCGGGCTGCGCACCGCAGCAGTATATATTATTATTAGATCGGGCTGCATGCTGTATCAGTATTATGTACAGATCGGGCTGCGCGCCGCAGCAGTGTTGGTAATTTGCCGGACTTTGAGAGATTTTCACATGTTTTCCCTGCTCAGCTATTGTTTACTGCCTTTACTGTTGTTATAGAACTGTGTAGTGTTTCTACGAGAATTCTTACTTTTAGTTGTTATTTATTGTTATTACTCACTGAGTCGGAGAAATCAATTTACTCCCTGCACCTTGTGTGCAGATACAGGGATCCCGGAGGCATAGCTGAGTTTGTTGCTGCTGCCTAGTTCATTTGTCGGAGTCATCGAGGTAGCTGTCTGGCGTCCGCAGGACCCGATTTCTCCTGTCGTCTTTCTTTTACTTCCGCATCTAGACTTTCATATGTATAGGATGTTGTTCAGTTGTATCTAGAGGCTCTGACTCGTGACGCCAGATCTGATAGGGGCTGTATTGATATTATTGTGGTTTCCGCACTATTTTTGTTGTTGTTATCACATATTGAAATTTTGCTTAACTGATGTTTTAAATTCAAATAACTGATAATGGGCTTTGTATTTTGGGTTGAGAGTGTTCGAATGGTAGGGCTTGCCTAATAAGTTTGTTGGGCGCCATTACGACTGGGGTTTGGGTTGTGACAAGGTCGAATATCAGTGACAGAGTTATAACAGTTATTATCAAGATATGATACTAAAGAGAATACTCTAGTGGATATTTCTGCACCTGTACAATTATAGTTTCTAGGAACATATTCCCTATAAATAGAAGAGACACAATGATAGGGGATATGAGATATTTATTTGTAAACACATTGACTTTATAGAGAGAATATGGTGTTATTACAAGCATACAAATGTAACCTTTTACTAAGATTCTTGTCTAATATTTTCACTAGATCCAAGAACGATCTAAGTGTTCAAAGGCTTATCAATCATTCATAGAGAAAATATCCACAAATCTCACCCTTTTCGGGATCATTGACACTGTCATTATTGTTTACGTTCATTTTCATCCAGACAAACATACAAATTATTTGTCATGAAATTGATACCTTTGTCTTTAGGATATTATTATTAGCTAAGATTGACTCTTCTTTATTTAAATTTATCTAATTGAACCAAGATCTATATTTTTGGTCAATCAATTTGAACCATCTGTGGGGAGTTATTAGGCTTCTTAGTGTCATAATGTGGGATCGAGGTTAACCCAGACTTAATCAAAGCTATCAAAGGGATACCGGGGCTCCTGACTACCAAGAAGCAAGTCCAAAGATTGACTGGTCAAATCACTGCCTTATCGAAATTCATCTCGCGATCGTCTAACAAATGTCACAAATTTTTCAACGTAATCAAAAAGGACAATGGCCTCGAGTGGACACCCGAGTGCGTACAAGCTCTATGAGAAATGAAGGCGTATCTTTCATCACCACATTTTCTCTCAAAGCCCGAACCCGGGGAACATCTCCTCATCTACTTGGTCGTCTTCGAAGTAGCAGTAAGTACAGTCGTGATTCAAAAGATCAAAGGTACAAATTCTCCCACTTATCACATTAGCAAAACACTCGTCGATGTTGAGACGAGGTACCCCGTACCTCGAGAAACTAGCCTAGCACTAGTCGTAGTTTCACGAAAGTTTAGACCTTATTTCTAATGTCACCCTATCTCGGTTGTTACATGTAACGACCCGACCGGTCATTTTGAGCTTTTGCACTTTGCTCGCCAGTATGGACTTGGAGATTGGAAGCTTTTGCACTAGTCGTGGTAATTCATGTGCTCTATGGACTTGGAGATTGGAAGTTCTCATAAGCAGGTTATCTCGTGGTTGAGGACAGTAAAGATGTGGATAAGTTAGTCAGATGATAATATGTGCTATGATTCAGTCATTGTGAACCTTCGGAGGGTTATTTATCTGTTGTGAGTGACTAGAGTTGGTGTATGGTTCATTAGTAGACTTAAATGGATGCGTGTTCTGTATCGGGACGTCTTTGTTGACCCCGAATTCTATTGTTGAGGGATTGTTTGACTCGATTGTTATTGAGCTTATTAGTAATCTGGGGAGGTCTATGAGTCACCTTTCTGTGTTGCGAGGTGTTATATTTGTTGTTATAGGCACATATGGTGCAGTTCTATTGGGGTCTCATAGTGGGAGTCGAGCGGGAGGAGTATCGGATATTTCTTGGTGGATAGCGCATCAGTTATGTCCTTCTGGTTATGCGGTGTTATGTATTTGCTTCACTGTGGTTATGATGATTTACTTTGGTTCTAGACATCAATTATGCGTGGTCGTCAATTTCGAGCAGAGTGACTTGAGGTGTTTCATGTGGAGCAGTGTTTCGATAAGGTCGCACATTACAGCGAAGTTATGTGGAGGTATGACTTTGCGGGTTAGATTCTTGTGTTCTATTCCTATGATGTGAGATGAGTTCTCAGCCTTGTCTTCTGGTGGTACTGGTGAGCTTGAGGTACATCTCTTTCATTTGAGCCGTTTTTATGATTTGAGTATGTTCGGATTGTTGCTTATTGGTGCGCGTATTGTGCAAGTTGCGGCGTAAGCCTGTATTGATGTGTCATGTCACCAGAGTAGTGTTGGATTAGAGGAGCATTGGGGTCATTAATAAATACGAACGAATTTGATTTCAGCATGTTGGAAGGGTAATATCGAGGTTCGGCTCAGAAAATTTGCTATGATGTTTGCTAAGGAAGAAGTTTCATGAATTGTTGATCTGGGAAATGGTTATGGCTTATCGCATGTTTTAGGGATCATTGCCAGTATATGAAAGTGTTGGGATGAGAATTTAGTTGATAAGAGTTTTTCTATCAGTATTCAGGTGCTGTGTGCAGCTGCTGTGAATAGAAGTTATCGCTACTAGCGTTTGAGTTACGTGGTTTATCATAGAATTGCATCCTCTATGCATCCGAGGTTGCAGGTATGGTTTGTTACAGCTGGTTTAGGCTTATTCAGAATATAGATGTGAGATTCTGATCTTGTGAATGATGTCTGAAGTGGAAATGTGGTTTTAAGGCTTATAGGCTAGGTTGGAATGTGAAAAATGCAGTTTCATTGTGTTATCGGACCTATATGAGATAGGGTGACGTGGGATCACCCCGGTTATATGCATAGTAAGGTTATTCAGCGATTGGTTGGCTTTTATAACAACTCTGGGCACATTCGAGGACGAACGTATGTTTAAGTAGGCGAGGATGTAACGACCCGACTGGCCATTTTGAGATTTTGCACTTTGCTCGCCAGTAGTCGGGAATGGCTTGCCCCGTGTGATGTATTATGACTTATGTAAATCTTTGGCTTTGGTTTTCAGGGTAATCAGGATGAATTTGGAATAACAGTTCTCAATTGAAGCATGAAATTTGAAAGGTTTGACCAACTTTTGACTTTTTAGTATTCGATATCGGATTTGGATTTCTATGATTTGGTTAGGTCCGTTAGGTGATTTTGGACTTGGGAGCGTGTTCGGAATGTATTTTGGAGGTCCATGGTAGATTTAGGCTCGAATTGGCAAAATTGAAAATTCGACATTTTTTGGCCAGCAGTGAAAATTTTGATATCGGGGTCATTATGGAATTCCGGAAATGGGAGTAGGTCCATTGTGTCATTTGTGACGTGTGTGCAAAATTTCAGGTCATTCGAACGAGGTTTGATAGACTTTTTTGATCGAATTCGGAATTCGGAAGTTTTAAAATTCTTAGGCTTGAATTCGAGGGTAATTTGATGTTTTGATGTTGTCTTGAGTGTTTCGAAGGTTGGAACAAGTTTGAATTATATTATGGGATATGTTGGCATGTTTGGTCGGGGTTCCTTGAGGCTCGGATATGTTTTGGAAGATTTTTTGAAAGATTTTGGTGTTTTTAGCATAAGCATGTAATGATCCAAAGGTCCATCTTTAGTTCTAGAGATCGAAATTTGATTTTGAGACTTCCAAAATTTTGATAATGAATTATAGGAGTGATCTAGAAAGTTTGGTCTAATTTCATCAAGTCGCGATTGGGTTTTTGACGCGAATCATGAGCTAATTGTTTAGCGAGCGAAATGGATATTACACTGAGCAAACGAGCTCCGAATTGAGTTTCAATTGAAGGACTATGTTCGTATCATTATTTGTGACTCATAGGAATAAAAATCATCGAATTCCGAGTTCGTGTGATGGAGTTAGAGCCATTTTAGTGAAATTAAAGACTGCAAGTGCATCAAATCTGATATGCAGCTTTTAGCGACCAAATTGGACCTTTTAGCGACGGGAATTAAGCCTTTAGCGACCAGAATCTGATTTATTAAAGTTGTTACATTTTTTTTAGCTCATTTTGACCTTTTTTTTGGTGAAAGAACACGGCTTGGGGAATTTTTTGAGCAAGAAATCATGAGAAATATTAAGGTAAGTCACTTGTGATCATTTCTACTCCATAATATTGAATTATAATCGAATAATCCGACTAGATTACATGTTTTTGAGGTGTAAATTGGGGATTTGGACCTAGGGATTTGAAAATAAGATTTGAAGATTTGGAGGCCGAATTGGTATCAGAATTTAGTAATTTTGGTATGGTTGGACTCGTGGTTGAATGGGTTGTCGAATTTTGTGGGTTTCGTCGGATTTCAAAGCGTGGGCCCGGGGGCTGGGTTTGAGCAATTTCGGGATTTTGATGTTAAATTGGATATTTTCGAGTGGGCTACGCTCCCTTAGCATATTTTAATGATTATATACTAATTGTGGCTAGATTTGGAGCATTAGGATGTCGATTCATGCGAGCGAGGCTTCGCGGGCTAGAGTTTGGACCGGATCGAGGTATGTAATAATTGTAAATACTGTCCTGAGGGTTTGAAACCCCAGATTATATATCGTTGTGTTATTTTGAGGTGACACACACGCTAGATGACGAGCGTGGAGTTGTGCACCGTTGGGAATTGTGACTTGGTCCGTCCCGTACGATTGTTAAGTCGCGTATTTGATTTGAAACCTTATGATATTCCATGTTCAAGAGATTGATATTATATTTTGGGTTGTATGCCATGTTTGGGGACTTGTGCTGACCTATTGAGACCCTTAAGGGAATTTGACTATTTTTCCTCACTCTATTTGTTTTGAAAGCATATCCCCAGTCATGTTTTTACCTGGTTATTGTTTGAATCTGGTGTTATCACTATATTTCTTAGAAATGTGAAAATTGTTTGGGCTAGATTCCCTGTATTATTGATGGTCCGAGTGATCATGAGTTGATGACTGAGATAGACCGATGGTCTAATTGTGAGGTTGATGACTGAGATAGACTGAGAGTCTGATTGTGAGGTTAATGACTGAAAGATGCCCAGGGCCTGGTTGTGAGGACTATATTTATGAATCGGGCTGCACGCCACAACGATATAGTGCTTGGGTTGTGGGAGCCCCTCTGGAGTCTGCACACCCCAAGTGAGCACAGTCGACTAGATATATAGATCGGGATGCACGCCGTATCGATATATGAATCGGGCTGCATGCTGCAGCGGTTACTATGTGGTACCTATTGAGCGTGAGTGCTAAGTGTGAGCGCTGATTGGTAGGAGTTGAGTCACGAGTGACTGAGCTAACCCGAGGGGTGATAGATATATACATACACATGAGTGATGTTTGCTTGAGGGGCCTGATTATGAACTTATTGATTTTCACTTCTCTTTAGAGTGAGTTTCTATCGAATATGTTGATTTAATGACTGTTTTCACTCATCTTTATATTGAGCCTCTGTCAAAAATGTTAGATAAATATTTTTAAACAACTTTCATTTATGCTGAGGTTTATGAGATGTTCAGAACTTAATCACTAATTTGGCTTTTGTTATTTCCACTGAGATTTTCTTGTTAGGAGGTGTTTATGACTCATGTTTTGCCCGAGGGGCTGTTTACGAACTATGTTTTGCCCGAGGGGCCAATTATGGTTTTCAGCTCTTTTATTAGAAATGGTATTGAACCCCTACTGAATCTGTCGCAAGGCATTTTAAATGATTTTTACCAAAATCTGGATTATAAAATAGGTGATTGAGTCGTATTCTTATTTAGCAGCCTGTGTGCTTATTGAGTTTAACATAAATGTGGATCCATTGTTTCCTACTGCTCTGTATTTATTTACTCTTATTACTTACTGGGTTAGAGTACTCACATTACTCCCTGCACCTCGTGTGCATATTCAGGTATTTCGAAACCTGGTAGCGGGTGTTGGTTGCTCAGACGCGGAGTCATCAGAGTTAGCAAGGTGTCTGCACGACGTTCGCAACACCGCTTCCTTCCTCTCATTTTCATTTCTGTACTTAGTACATTTTACTGTTTTTGTTGCATTCAGACCTAGGTAGATGCTCATGACTTGTGACACCCCGATGTTGGGCTTGTGTAATTATTCCGCATTTTTCTTTTTAATGTTCATTATGAGATTAACGGTTTATAAATGGTATAAAAACAACTTTTAATGGAAAATGTTTGACTTGAAAATTTGTGTCGGTTGGCCTTGTCTTCACGAGAGACGCCATCACGACCGGGTCTGGTTTGGGGTTGTAACATTACCATATATCCTGTAAGAGGCACTTTACATAAACCCGAGCTGTCAGGAAGGCTGGCCAAGTGGGCCATCGAGCTAATCAAGCACAATATCACGCATCGGCCGCGAACGGTGATGAAGTTGCAAGTGTTCGCCGACTTCGTTGCAGACTTCAATGCAAAAATAATGCCTGAAGTTGAGAAGGAAGCTATCCAAGCTTCTCTCCAAATACAAGACCTATGGGTTCTATACGCCCATAACGCATCCAATGCCTCCGGATCAGGTCTGGGACTCGTACTCGAGGTCTCTACCGGCCAAGTAATTCGCTAGTCCATAATGTAAGGTCCCGTAAAATTTAACCTAGAACCCGAAGTTTCTTGGTGCCTAGGTAGGCTAATGTGTTTGAGGATTGTAGGTGGTACAGACTTTTTGGGTTGTGCAATGCATCATGGAGTTGGTACAAGAATTTGTAGAAAATGACAATTCTGTGATCCATTATGCTATAGTGGATATGTTCTGCTGACCACGAAATCACCACAGAATGAATCAGAAGCAACTCAATTTTGAAAATCATTTTTGTGGTCATTTTTCTTGACACATAAATATTCTGCTACCACGAAATGGACCAGACCTAACCCAAAATTTGAAAATTATTTTATGGCTATTATGCTGGCCGCATAACCATTCTGCTACCGCGAAATTGCATCGCGAAATTGACATACCATTTTAGGGCCATTCTTCTGGCCACATATCTATTCTGCTGGCCACATAACTGTTCTGCTACCACGAAATTGCATCACATATTTACATTGGAGGTTATTTTTGGAAATATTTTAACCCGACCCAATTTTAATAAAAAGGCATAAGGGGCTCATTTAGGAGAAAAATATCTGTTAATTTAAAGAGAGGAAGGAAGGACACCAACATCTTTATGCTTCAAATTCTTGCTCAAGCTTTGAGGATTCAAGGGAGAAATCCACTAGATCTTCATCTAAGAGGTAAGGTTCTACTCCTTAGCCCTAAATTTTGGGATTTAGACTGAAAGTAGGTAATGATGACTCTTAGGTATGGGAGTTGCTCTTTGGCATGAATGTACTCATAAGGTTTGTAGAGAGGTTGTTGAACTAAAATGGGTAAATGATTTATTGTGGGATGAAGAAATCCACTATAAGAAGAACCTTGAGATTATAATGCCCACCTAGTGTTTGACAAAATGCTCAAATGAGCAGAATACATGAATATCTTCCTAATTATGGTTAAATTTTTGTTATGTCTTTAAATAAATTGAAGTTTCTGGGATTTATGGTACATTATAGTAATTTAAAGAAAGATCAAAGCAAGGTATGTTGGCTAAACCTCTCTCTTAGAATTGAATCTCATGACGCTCTCGTATGTTTCAGGTATGGTTGGCCCAAGTTCCTAATTTCCATGTTCCGAGTTGTTCCTAATAAATTCGTCTATCCCTAGTAAGCAAAGTTTCAAAAGATATATGTTCAATATGTGTTCCAAATTCTCCTATCACGTTATGTTATCCTTCGGGAATGCTTCAAGTATGGTTTGTGTATTAAAATATTACGACTTAAATTTGTGTTTCAAATATAAGTTGTTATGCCAAATGGTGAAAGAAAACTCAATGTGCTTATGATTCTTATTGCTCATAAATGAACTTAAGGCCTTGACTTCAAATGTTCTTATTGTTGATAATCTATAAAGATGTTTGAAAGTGAAAGAAGACAGTTGGAGATATAAAATGCGGCCACCGTGCCAAGAATGAAAGTTATACTTGTGGCCAACTGTGCCAATGAGATGAAATAATGTGTGAAAGATTTTGAAATGAGCGTTGAATCAACTAGCCCAAATGGACTGTGAAAATAGAATTGCCTAAAGGCTTATTTACTCAAGTCATGTTAAAATGTGGTTATTTCAACTAATACCTACGATTTGAACCATTGTTTCAGTCGTAAATCACCACTCTCTCTTTTATAAGCATTTCCAATGTGTTATAAGCTCTTACATTCTCGTGAGTAAAGGCTACGGTATTCTTAAATGTTTTAAATGTTTTGAATATATGATCACCCATCGCAAGTAAAAGGAAGCGATATTATGACCATGAGATGTGGCCACGTGCCAAAAAAGAGAATTACAAGGCCTTGTATGTTCCAATGGTTTCAATCATAGTATGTATGCTTCTAAAATACTAATTGCTAATGACTTCGATGTTAAGTTTCCAAGAATCATGAACTTCGCTAATGACCTTAAGATGACAAAAGAGTATATAATGAGATGAAAGAGAGATGTCCTATGCTAAATACTGATGAATCTTATGGAAAACGAATTTGGGCCATGTGTCATTGAAATTGACTTATTGATTCACCATACATGTGCTAATATAATGAGATGTGTTTCTCCATGTGAGCATGAACATGAAATTTCAATGAACCGGGAACTTACGACCTTAAAAGTAGTGTTAGTCATGTTGCTTTGATATTATATATGGCCAGGTGCATAATAATATGGGAACCCTGTGGACGGTCTATGAAACGCATAGGAGTAAGGTATAAATGAACCCTATAGACGGTCTATGAAACGCATAGGTGTATAATATAATATGTGAACCCTATGACGATCTATGAAACATGAGTAAGATATGAATGAACCCTATGAATGGTCTATGAAACGCATATGTGTATATAATACGCGAACCCTATGGACGGTCTATGAAACGCATAGGAGTATGGTATGAATGAACCCCATGGACGGTCTATAAAATGCATAGCTGAATGGTTTGAATGAACCCTATGGATGGTCTATGAAATGCACATGTGTAATATGAATGAACCATATGGATGGTGTGAGCACGTGATTTTTTCCGCACATGAAATACTTCTACAGAATTCTAAAGAATTAAATTTTTCTTTTAATTGTTTGTTATTTTAGGAATTATTGTAAAGTTTTTCTAATTATTTACATTTTTTTTGTGAATGTTTAATTTTATTTAATCCATAAAAATATAAAAATACATTACATTTGCATTTAGTACTTAATTTTACATTTTAGATTATTTAGTAAATTAATTTGTTTGACAAAAATAGAAAACAAATCACAAAAAATAACTCATTTTTTGCATTTTTATTTTTAACTTTGAATTTTGTAGTTTTCTTTTAATTTGGTAATTAATTAGTTGTTGTAAATATTATTTTGAGTAATTAATCTAATTTGGTTTAGGAATTAATTTATTTTAATTTGAAAAAGAAAGAAAATTTAAAAAAAGGATCTGAAAGAAAAATCTTGTTGGGCTGTCTTAATTAAAATTCCCAAGGCCCAAATGATTATGCCCTGAAACTCGCCAATTTTTGGCCCAAACCCGTGTCTTTACCCAGTCCAAACCTTAGCCTAACTAAACGACGCAGCTTCGAGTTCGTTCAGTCCGGATCCATCTCAGTCGTTTGTTTATTCGTATCCAACGGCTCAAACTACTTACCCCAATTACATAAAAATGTCTGAACTCCCTTCATTAAACCTAGTACACTGAATTGTTTCACTTCGTCTCCTTCAGATAAACCTCCAACCCTAGCGCTGCCCTTAAGTTTTCTGCCATTGTAGCCTCTGCCGCCACCTCTAACCAACCCCAAATTTATGCCACTACATCCTCATGACTTCCCCTCTCCAAATCCCTAAGTAGTTTCCTCCAGATCCTTTCAGAAGCTCTCGAATCTTCAATCTTAAAACCGACCCCAAACCCTAAAATCTCAAAACTCCCAAATCTTCTAATGTCAACGAAGTTTTAGGGTCAAAATTGACGTTATTCGTGTGTTCCCGGCGGGAACACATGATTAATTTCAAGATTGGTCAAAAATTTGAATGATTTTGAAGATATGTTCATGACTACTGCCCAAAACCGTATTTTAGGTACTCATTCTTCTTTTTCTGTTCTTCACTTTTCATTTTTAGTTCTCCTCTCATCTTCTTTTGCTTCTTTATTTTATTTTTTACTTTTTTTATTTATTCAAATCATCTGTGTATGCATGTTAGTTTTAGGTCTATTTTAATTAGCACGTTTCTGTTTTGTGTTAGATTTTTGCTCAAATGCTGTTTGTTTCTATTTTTCTTTGGGCTTAGGACCTCATGAGTCTTTGTGACTCTATAAGTCAATAGTCATGTGGATTTTGTTGTTAATTAAATTTGGGCTCTGTTAATCAGAGGCCCAAAGAAAAAGGGATTAGCCCAGGTTTTGCAGACCCATATCAGTTTAACCTTGGGTCAATTTGACCCATTTGGTTCCTGAAATAATTAATAGGGGTTTAAGGGGTAGTTCAGGGATTTTAGATTGGGGAATCTATTGTAACTGATTTGGGAAGATTCTTGAAAGATGGGTTTGGGACTAACTTAGAAAGCTGATTTTTAAACTAAGGTTGTAGTTGCTAAAATAAAAATTTAAAAAGGAGTAAAGGGCAAAAATTGAACTCATTTTTTGCTGCCCCAAAACATCTCTATAAAGGCATTGTTTCCTTACTCCCAAGTGAGATTTTAGAGACTAAAAAAGCACTGAAACTTTAAAAACGGTTGAGTTATTCTTTCAAGTAAAAGTACTGAAAATTGCTTGAATTTCTGCTTGGTTTTTGAGTTTTAATTCCCTTTGATAAGTGAGAAGTTCAAAAGTTCAAAAGAGTAGCTCATCTGGGTTTTAAAAGTTTGGAATCGGGTCGAGAATTGGAAGCTTATTTTGTTGATTCTGCACTGTTACATTGCTGCTATTTTGCTGCTGTTGTTTCCTTCTAATCTCAGGCCTTATTTCTGGTTTATTTTGTTGTATTCAGGTACATGTTTCTGAATCCTACCTAATGTGGAGCTTTAAGCATACCTTAATTCACTTGTTCATAGTTTAGCTTTACTCTTTTTTTTCTGAATTACATTGTTCTGATTTAACTGATGTATTGTATTTGGTCTGGCTGCTGATAGTACTCTCTTAAGAGCTTTATTTGGTCTATACTTAGCGTGGAATTCAATTTTCTGTCAAGTATCATTGAATCTGATCTTGGACTATTATGGAAAGTTGATGAACAACCTGCTTAGTCGAATCAATAGTTAGTTTCTACATTCAACCATGTAAAATAGTGTTAATGTGGACTGCATTTGAACCCTCTCTGCCTTGCATTTCATTTGGACTATTATAGCATGTTTGTAGTACACAACTAACACTTTACTTCATGGAGTTAATTATTGAATGGTTCCTAAGCTAGTAGTTAGTCTATTTAAGTTGTATTCCATGTTAAATCCATGCTCCCATGGTTGGTGTTTGAATGTTAGGTTACTGGACTTGATGTTTTAAATTCATGGTTGTCCAATGTCCATTCCAGAAAGTTCTTGTTGATATGCTGTGTGTCAAAAGTTTTAATTGAGGTTCTGATTCTCCTATCATTGTTTTTTCTTAGTTAGCTTGGGATTAAAAATTAAAGTTGAATGTTGTTTTGTGTTATGGATATCATCGAATTGAAGCAGTGTTTTCTTTTAAATTGTGATAAATACATGTTGTTCTTTGTTTTTCTATGAACGGACTCGATCTTGAGTCCCAGTTTTGCAATATTGGCCTGTCATCAGGTTTGGGCTCTCTTTGGGCTCAGACTTTCAATCCCTTTGAAAAATAGGAGTTCTAAGCCTTGTGGTGTTTGGGTCGGCTCTTTCGAACCCATTTCCCTGTTTAATTGTTGCCAGCCCAATGCCCTTGTGTTAATAGGGCAGCCTTTAGTAGACTGTTGGGCCAGCTGCCAGCCCAATGCCCTTTCATCCAAATGCTTAGTCACAACTTAACACGTACCCATTTAGTTATTAAGTTGAGCTTAAATATTTGCCTTAAATAAATTAGAAATTTCCCTTAACCTTTCAATTAATCAACTAGGCCTTTTAATTAGTTCGAGGTGTGCCATATTAGCCAAACGTACAATTTATGGCCCTCATATAACTAAAAATTAGTATAGAAATTGCCTTGAACTTTCATAGTTGCTTTAGGCGGGTTAATTAATTAATTGTCATAGCTACGGGTACGGGTCCCGTGACGTAGTTGTGACCCTAATTACTAAAATCTGGGGGTACATTTGTGTGACCCTACCATAATTTAATCTTTAAAAATTAAATATGTTGTAGATCGTGGGTACGGTTCCCGTGACATGATTTGCAATATGTAATAATAATTATTAAAAGAGGTTTAATAAGCTAAAAATACACCATAGGTTAAAATATATATTAAAATTAGATAATGTGCCAATTATAATAGTTTAAGCGACCGTGCTAGAACCACGGAACCCGAAAATACCTAACACCTTCTCCCGGGTTAACAAGAATTTCTTGCTTAGAATTTCTAGTTCGCAGACTTATAAAGTAAAGTCGAAATTTCCTCGATTCGGGATTTTAAAATAAATCGGTGACTTGGGACACCAATTAAAATATTTCAAGTGGCGAATCTGATAAATAAAATAATCCCATTATGAATGATGTTACTTTAATTGGAAAAACTCCCTTATATGCCCTCGGGTATGTAAAAAGGAGGTGTGACAACTCTGGCGACTCTGCTGGGGACCAAACCCAGAACTTCAGTTCAGGCTTCAATAATTCAAGCTTAGAATAACTGTTATATTTGGATTTATTCATTATTTAATTTTTATATATTTGGAGCCTAATGTGCTAAATGTCATTTTTTACCGCTTTAATATTATTTGAATTGTATATAAACTGTTACGAAACCCTTCTCTTCTCATCTGCGGGGATGTGCACGCTGGCGTGACTCCCTATTCTGTTAGTGTCATACCTTAAATAAGAAAAAGGCTCGGACAAGTTACAAAGTTGGATGGCCTTTTGGTTTTCGGTACGTAGCCCCCTCCCTGGCTCGAGTTGTCCGCTCGGGTACACAAGTCTAGAATAGTATACCCAGGTTTTAAACTTAGAATAACTCAGCCTCATGTTGGATTCTTAGTAGGAACGTTTATTTGCATCATGTGCATTTGACTTTGGGGACTCAACACAGGGGTTGGGTCCGTCGAGGACAGGTGGACCCCAGAATCAAAATCCTGATGCATATTTTACGTGCTACTTGTGCAATTATTTGCTTCAGTTTGCATGTTGACCAGTTGCTAGAATAGGGAAGGAATTGGGAAAAATAAAATTGAGGTATAAGAGAATTGATCGCCCGCCTTGAAAAAAAACCTGGTGCCCAAAATATGATGAAACTCTGCCGAATTTTTGAAAAAAAGAAAGAAAAAGAATTTGGTTTCAAAAGTTTCATGTCCTTTCTCTATTTTTATTATGTCAAAACTGACCAAACTACGCAAGTTTAATTCTCACCGGATGTGAGATACGTAGGCAACTCGCATCGGGTCCAAATCTATTTTTGCAAAAATAACCCAAGAAATGAAATGTTGTTATTCTGTCTAAAATAAAATTAGGTAATGGCGTTCTTGTCTAAGTAGCCCAAATGTCTCCAAAAGGATGCCGGGAGGCTATTTTTGCAAGAATAACCACCTACCGCCATTCTTCAAATTTTTTTAGCTACATAGCAAGCACATCCCAAAAATTTTCCCTTTCAAATTGCCGAAGGGTCGTATTTGCAAAAGTAGCCATGTTGTTTAAATTTTTGCAAAATTGACCTTCTTTATAAAATTCGCTTTGTGTTAAACCAATCACCTTAATTTAAATGTGCAGAATGAGCACTAGTCAAAACTTGCCAATGATGACCAAGATTCCTTTGGAACTGTATATGTGGTGGGAAGATTTGGGTAAATCGGGACAAGATGTGGTCAACCTCTACTTGGGAGGTCTCACCGGGTTATTGAAGATCAAGCCTAGAGGAGACATAATAAAGGCACTGGTTACGTTTTGGGACCCAGCTCACAACGTATTTCATTTCTCGGATTTTGAACTCACACCCACCTTGGAAAAGATAGCTGGGTATATTGGGAGCATCGAAGCTCTGAGACACAAGTATTTGGTCGCTCCAAGAGTTGTCACTCCACACAAGTTTCTAGATTTGCTAAAGATAAGCAGGGGGTCCAATACCCAGATTTGGCAGCTAATTTTTCCACTTCACAGTTCATATACCAGCGATACAGGCACATGGGGGGGGGGGGGTTCAATAATCCAAAAAGCAAAATTTGCAGCAAAGGGAATCAACTAAAATAGGGAGAACATAGGTGCTTCGCTTTCATGGTGGTATTTTTGGGTCTTCTAGTATTTCCCAGGAAAGATGGGAATGTCAATGTACGGATAGCTGGGGTCGTCCACGCTTTGCTTACTCTGGCCAAAATCACCCTCGCACCCATGACAGTGTCTGAAATCTTCCGATCTCTCACAGCCTGCAAAGCCGGAGGAGTCCTTTTTCAAGGGTGCAACTTGCTGCTACAAATGTGGATGATTGAACATCTATGTCCTCGTCCTCAGTATATGAACTATGGGTCGACATGGAAAAGCTGCATAGGGGAGTTTTATACAAAGGTCAACGGGTTTAACATGCCAGAAGGGGTCGCAGAATGGATATCTCGCCTCTGTTCCGTCAATGCAAATCAAATAGAATGGATGTTCGGTTGGCTTCCTGTTGATGAAATCATATACATGCTAGCTACTGGGCCCCATTTCCTCCTGATGGGTCTCAGAAGTATCCAAACTTATGCCCCATACCGGGTTTTGAGACAGCCAGGAGATGTCAAATAGTGCCCAATGATGAAGACCTTAGCCTCCATGTGGTCGAGATCTGTTCTGATGGACGGTTTCACGAAACAGTAGTTCACCAGATTTGGAGTGAGTGCCAATATCTAATAGCAAATACTCGAGTGCATTATCTATCTATAGGTGAAGTCTCGCCCGATTACCTCGCTCGGTACAAAAGGAAGTTGAGTTTGGAAGGCTGGCTAAAAGACCCCACCTCTAAGAGTTTGTCTAAGCATCATAAGAACAGTGGGAGTGGTTGGCAAAATAAAATGAATATCGGGCCACCATAAGCAATTTAGAAGGACAGATCAGACACCTCAAGTTTGCTAGTGATGTGCAAGCCGCTGCAGATAAGGGTGAGAAGAAAAAATTAGCCAAAGAAAATGAAATCCTCCTGGCCCAGATCCAAAGGATGAAGATAGCTGCAGAGAATCCGGAAAGGAGCCGAGCAGATGAAAAACTCATTAATGGCCTTCGGAACAAAATATGTGAGTATGGGAATGATGTTGAAAAATCCGAAAGCAGTTTGGCAAGAGTTAGAGCATAGTTGGCAAAGCACGCCGAGGGGCGGAGGAATTTGTTCAACAAATGAAAAGAAAATATGAGGGAAAAATCATAGATTTGAAGAGAAAGCTAACTACCCTTGAAAATGAGGCGGCCAAACAGGCTAGGAACTTTACAGCTGAAAGGGAACATTGCTATGCTTTGATGGACCAGATGGAGAAAGATATGCAACCGTTGCAGAATCGAAATCATCATGACACCCAGGTGCTAGAAGCTAGGAATCGGCAAATTGGGCATTTGCTCTAAGAAAAAGGTATCATCCGGGAGAGGGTTAGAGCAATTGTCGACTACATAGTCGTGAAGTGTCATGAATGTGAAGACATGACTAGAACCACCTTCTTTGTTGCGGTTATGACATTTGTTCGCCAAATAATGACTGATCTAGAGTGTCTTCAAGGGGATCTTGCACATAGGCCCGTGGGAAGACCGAATGATGTCCCATGGGCCCTAGGAGTAGAAGCACTTATGTACTCTTGATTTTCATTTATCAAGTCTGTATTTCAGTTTTAGTTTTAAAGTATTATCTTGAGTCTGTTTGTAGTTTTTACAATTCCATGAATTGAGTACGTTGGAGTCTTTTGTAATAGAAAAGAATAGGAGTTTTATTAATGAAAATTTAAAATTCCTAAAATTGTTTCCTTATTTTTCGTACTTATTTCTTGAACTACGTAATGATCTGATTCACGTGGTATCTTGATACGTAGGCAATCTTCATCGGATCCGGTCATGATTTTGTAAATAACTCAAATAAAAGAGGAATGTGGAAGGAAAGAACTGAAAGAAAAACCAAAAGAGAGAAAAAGAGAGTCAAAGAAAAGCAAAAAAAGGGCAAAGCAAGAAAACAGAGGAAAATAGGAATAAGAGGTGAAGCATTAAAGAGCCAAAGTGGAAAGAAAGAAAAATTGGAGAAATAAATGAAAGCCGGGATGAAACATGCAACCATTGCAAAAAATGTATAAACACATTTAACTGTATAGGTGCATCACACCCTCCCAACGTGCAATTCCCTATGTGTTAATTATCTGGCACTAACTGGTTTGTTGTGTTTGTATCCAGTCAAGCTCTATAGTAAGGTCTTTGGTTTTGTGGTACTCTGGCTTCACATCCTTACTTCACAAGGTCAAAGGGAAGCATTGAAATGTCTTCTGAGGGTCATCTACCAACGGTTCCTATCCCCGAGGATAGCCCAATTTTGGCCATCCCAACTTCAGAATCGGCCGTTGTAGAGGAAAACAAAATTCTGCGTCTCCATATGATGGAAATGTGGGATGCCTGGTCTAATGGTAGGGAAACACCAAGTGCAATCCCTAGATTTCCCGAGCTACTTCCCAGGGCAAGTGGCACCTCCAACGTCCCCATAAGTTACCCGAATACTCCGCTGGGATATCCTACCATTTCGGCTCACTTTGCTGGAATACCTTCTAAGGTTTGCCCCCAGGTATTGATGTCAGGCACATTCCCCAATATATTCATTGTGCCACCTTCTTCAGCCACGGCACAACCCACTCTGCCAAGGCCAAACTTTGATCCCTCATCCTTCACCTTTCAAGTACCATCTTTCCCATTGGAACATACCCAGTTGACGACTAATTCATACCCTCAGCAACCACAATACGAGTTTACCACGGGGCATGAGAAAACCTCAAATAACCCTGAACAGGAAGAAATTACTCAAAAAATGAGGAGCCTAGAGTAGAGTCTAAAAAATTTACAAGGTTTGAGCGGGCAAAAGAGTGTATCATACACTGACTTGTGTATGTTCCCACATGTGGATCTACCCTTGGGTTTCAAAACCCCAAAGTTTGAAAAGTACAACGGGCGTGGGGATCCCATAGCCCACCTCAAGTGATATTGCAACCAATTGCGGGGAGCAGGTGGAAAGGAAGAGCTCTTCATGGCTTATTTTGGATAGATCCTGGTCAATATTGCTTCTGAATGGTACATGGACTAGGAGGTGGCATATTTGGGACATCTGGCTCGGGATTTTGTCAGGAAATTTCAATACACATCAATATTTTCCCCGACATGAATTCATTATCAAATCTACAGAAGAAGTCCTCAGAGAGCTTCCAGGAGTATGATGTCAAATGGCGCGAACAAGCGGCCAGACTCAAGCCTCCAATGGAAGAAACAGAGATGGTTAGTGTCTTTCTTCAAGCCCAAGAGGCTGATTATTATCATAACATGATGTCTGCGATGGGGAAACCATTTCCTAAAGCCATAAAAATCGGTGAAATGGTTGAAAATAGGTTAAAGACAGGGCGCATATTAAGTCAGTCTACTATAAAGGCTACCTCCCAAGCGATTCAAGGCGAGTCTGGAGGCGTAGCAAACCGAAAGAAAAAGGAAGAATCGGAAATGGCAACTTCAAGTGTAAGAAAACCTCATCCACCTAAACTTTACTTCGCTACAAGTACCCTACAACACTACTATCCCCATCAAGATGCAGCCTATGCTATAGCTTCTCAGCCATACGCAATGATGAATGCCCAATCATATGCTAGGCCACAACAACAAATCCACCAAAACCGAGCTCCATTTCCCAGAAATCGACCTCCTCACCAAGCTTAGTATAATCCCTGACATCCACAAAATAATTTCCTCTACAATGCCCGTGTATGGGAGCTGCCAAGGAAAACGAACTTCACTCCCATTGGTGAGTCATATTCTAGCCTCTTCCCCAAATGGGTTTGTTGCAACCCGTAACCCCGAATAGGCAAAACTCAGAGTCACCTTCTTACCAACCTGGCGCACGATGTGCCTATCATTCTAGGGTAGAATGGCATGATACTGAGAGTTGTTGGACTTTGAGGAGAGCTATGGAAAACCTTATAGAGCAAAAGCAAATAGTGCTAAAGGACGAAGACATTCCTAATGTAACCAACAATCCATTACCGGCTCACAACAACGGGCCGGTTATTGGAATGATCTCTGAAGACAAAGAGTTTGACCCAACTCTAAAAGCCATCATTGCCATAGCCGATGTAGAAAGGGCTACCGTAAAACATGACAAAGGGGAGGAAAAGAGTAAACTCGCCCATCGAAATACAGAAAAGAAAGAGGAAACCAAAACCAGGGCAGCACCCTCAAAAAATGACATCCTCTATGTTCCCCGAGGCCGAAAGAAAGAACAGATGTCATTGAGCCCTCCTAGAAGGCTTGAGCTAAACAAAGGAGCTAAAATGTACGTGCCCAAAGGGACTTTCGTGATACGGGGGCCAGTAATTTCACCAAGGCTGAATGAGCCCTTGGTTATTGGTCACGCACTGTAAAGTCCCATGACAGATCCCACTTCCGTTCCATGGAACTACAACAAAACGATAGTAACTTACAGAGGTAAAGAGATCTCGGGAGAAGTAAAGAAAAGTAGCCCAACTAAGAAATACCTCAATCTGGAGGAAGTGAATAATTCCACAAAGAAGAACTTCCCGATCAAGGAACCAGTGAGTACTGAAGAAGTGGAAGAGTTCTTCCAAAAATTGAAAATGGCATATTACGAGATAATTGACCAACTTCGAAAGTCTCCTGCTCAAGTCTCTTTGTTGTCTTTGCTAATGAATTCAACTGAACATCAAAAGGTATTGATCAAAACTCTCAATGAAGCATATGTACCTATTGAAACCACTGTGGAACAGTTGGAGAGGATGGCGGAAAGGTTTTTTTGCAATCAATCAGATTTCTTTCAGCAAGAATGATTTGCCCCCGGAAGGGGCCACCCACAACAAAGCCCTTCATCTGACAGTTAAAAGTGAGGGATATTATGTGAAAATGGTCATGCTAGATGGTGGTTCTAGGGTAGATATTTGCCCTTTCTCAACTCTGCAACGAATGGAAATCGGTATTGAGAGAATCAGGCCCAACAACATTTATGTGCGTGCCTTTGATGGCATCAAGAGAGATATTATTGGTGAAATTGATCTGATCTTGTCTATTGACCCAGTGGATTTTGAGGTGACCTTTCAGGTCCTGGATATGGATATTTCCTATAATTTCCTCTTGGGAAGTGATAAGTCGGGATTTTAACATGTTTTATGCCCCTACTTGCCTATGCTTTGGTTATAAATTGCTACAAAATAGTCCCAAAATGCTCACAAGTTGTGCTTGATTGCATGTTTGATCAATAAAATGACAAATATCAAAGATCGGCTCAAAAAGGAGTGAAACATGTTCAAGTTTCAAAGACTAAGTGAATTGAGGAAAAGAGAACCTAGTGCGGACCGCGCAAAAGTGAATGGGGCCACACTAGAAGGTTCAGAGAGTTGACATATTCAGGATGGAGGCAAAGCGGGCGCGGTACGATTCTCACGGTCCGCGGTCAGGCTCCGCGGCCGCACTACTCTTTTGTGCGGTCCGCAGAGCAGAGATTCAGAGAGTTGACAAAATGCAAATTCCAAGCAATGCGGTCTGCGATCGTACTTGTGCAGACCGCGCCAACTTCCACCACGGTTGCGGTACACTTCCACATGGTCCACGGTCCTCAAGTTCCGAGAAGCATAAATGTGAAGTCCAAGAGCCAATGCAGTCGCGGTCCATTTTGTGCGGCCTGCACTGACCCTGCAGGGGTATTTTTGTCCAATTTTTCCAGCCTAGTATAAATATAACATTTTACCATTTTTAGGTTAAGTTTTATATTCCAGACTAAGGAGCACTCGTGAGACGCGATTTTGTAGCCATTGCTTTAATTTTACGATAGATTCTTGTGATTTCTTTTTAGTAATTAATTAATATGCTTAGTTCTTCATCTATTTCTTCATTTTCTCTTTCAAGCATGAGTAGCTAAACCCCTTAGCTAGGGTTGTGGCTTAACCCTGGTGTGGGTAATTGATGGGTGTAGCCATCTAGGGTTAGATTGATTATGGGTGTTTGCTATTTAGGTTAATTTTATGTTTTAATTTCAAATTTGCGGTTGTAAACACTGATTCAATCTTAGTGTGTTGGACTCTTCTTGACAAAGAGAGTTTATGACCCCAAAATTGACCCAACAAGGAATTGGGATGGACTCATGATAAATGATAGTCCCAATTAACGGGTTAAATCTCGAGAGAGTAATCCCCCTACTTGAACCCTAGTTGCTTGTCCAAATTTGCCTACCCAATTGGTCTCGAGGGAGTCAATTAGGCAAAATCACTCTCTGTACCGAGAGTCTCTCTACCGAGAGATGTGAGAGTGGGTACAATCATGCAACGGTTATAGCATAAGCCCCAAATATGTCAATCTATCCTTAGTAACATCTACCCATCAATTAGCCACCTAGTTGATGTCACGACCCTAGTGCTTTTCCTCACATTAGATATAACTCAGCAATATTCTCGTAGCATAATTTAGTGTTAATCATTAGTTTTATAATATTAGTTATAAAAATCAAAAATCAAGAATGTTTGAAGTGACATTAGGAGTACAAACACATCTGTAGACTAGACAAAAAATCCAACTCCGCTACTAGCTCCCTGAGAAAATCGATCCCGACCTCTATTCGGGTAAAAGCTATTGCGACACGCTATTCCTACCTTGGTGTAGCGTTGAGTTGGCAGCGATCACTTTTTGGCTCCGTTGCCGGGGAGCTTATGGTGTTTGACTATCTATTTAGTTAGTTTTGTGTTTTTCTTCTCTTTCCTTCTTGTTTACTAATTTTGTTTGTGTCGATTACTCGGGTACAAATGGCTCTCAATGCCAATGACCCTCTTGGCAATGTGAATGCGGGGAGGAGGTAGACGATCTTGATCATGATGAGCTTCCCTTACCTCAAGCTCCACGTAAAGGCCGTCAGGCCAATGCAAATGACAATAACAATATTCCAGACCCTCCTCCGCCACCACCAAGAGTGGCTCCAAGAGTCCTCCCGAATCAAGGATATACTAGTGCCATCGTTGCTCCCCGAATCCAGACGGGGAACTTTCATATCACAAATGTCATTTTGACCTTGCTTGAGCAAAGAGGGCATTTTACGGGCACCTCCGACCAAAATGCTTACAAGCACTTGAAGAGGTTTGTTGATACATGCTAGGGTAGAAAGCAAACAAACGTGTTTGAGGATGCGTTAAGATTGAGGCTTTTCCCGTTCTCTCTTCAGGGTAAAGCGTTAGATTGGTTAGAAAGACTCCCCAGTCATTCTATCACTACATGGGATGAATTGGTGGACAAATTTATTGCCAAGTTCCTTTCTCCAAGTCATATGGCGGCTCTTCGGGATGAAATCCTAGCATTCAAGCAAGAGCCAACGGAACCTTTGCACGAGATATGGGAAAGATATAGAACAATAGTGAAGGAGTGCCCTAATAACGACATGATCGAGGCGATGATACAACAAACTTTTTATCGGGGCATCAACACCACGAATCAGTGCATTGTGAACCAATTAATCGGAGGGAACTTCATGAAACTTTCTTACCAAGAGGCATGTGATGTACTTGATGAAATGGCCGACACCTCTTCGGCATGGCAAAGACGAGTAAATGTGCCCCAAGGTGACCCCACGGTCATCCATTTGCACAAGGAATTGCACGATCATGGACAAGCTATTGCCGAGCTTACAACAAATATGAATCAATTGGCGAAGGCGCAATTGCAACAAGTCCGAAACCCATGCCAAGTCAATGCAATGGAAGGTGTTTCTATGTTGAAAAGGAGGCAAAAAGGGCAACAACAACCTCAAGGTAATTGTGAGAAATTTGACAACAACAATGATGGTGGTGGTTATCCGAATGAGTGCTATGATGATCAAAGAAAGGAATGTCAACATGTCAATAACTACCAACGGAATAGAGGAAATCAAGGGAATCAACAATGGCGTCACCAAGGAAACTGGGGCAATTAACAAGGTGGTGGAAATTGGAATAATAACAACCAACAATAAGGTGGTGGCAATTGGAACAACAACAATCAAAACAACAATTGGGGTAACCAAGGTAACAATCAAGGCAATTGGAATGGGAACAATAATAATTGGAGCAACAACAACAATCAAGGAGGGTGGAATAATAGCAAAAATCAAGGCAACCGGGAGCATGGCTTTCAAAGGCCCCCCATGTACCAACAACCGAGCAATCCACCTCCCTTTCAATCTCAAGGGTCTAGTTCTTTGGATAGTGATATGGGGAGAATCGAAATGATGTTCGAACAGATTTTGAAGAAGAACCAAGACTCCGATGCTCAATTGGCTTCCTACAATACCTCTATTCAGAATTTGGAGTTGCAACTAGGCCAAATCTCTCAATCATTGAATACTCGACCTAAGGGTGCTCTACCAAGTGATACGGTCATGAACCTGAAGGGAGGTAACAATCATGTGATGGCGGTTACAACGATAAGTGGGAGAGGCAGTGATATGCATGCCTCGAATGAAAATCAAGTTGTGAATGATGATGTTGGGTTCCAAGAAGATATGGGTCCTTTGATTGTTGAAGATATGGTTGATACAAATATGAATAATGAGGTGAGGATAGATATTGATGAGGCCAAGGTGGAAACACAAGATGCCATGAACCCGTTTAGAGAACGCGTTATTGATGTGCCCGAGCCGGTGGTGCCCAAAGTCAAGACACCTTTGCCTAGACCACCTCCACCTTATCCTCAACGGTTAGCAAAGCAAAAGAGTGATAATCAATTCAAAAAGTTCATTGACATGATGAAGAGCCTCATAATCAATGCCCCTTTGGTTGAGGCACTTGAGCAAATGCCGGGGTACGCAAAGTTTATGAAATATTTGGTAACAAAGAAGAGGTCAATGGAGTGTGAAACAATTGAAATGACTCATCAAGTTAGTGCTATCATGCATTCTATGGCCCCGAAACTTGAGGACCCTAGAGCTTTTACTATCCCTTGCACTATCGGTAGTGTGGATTTTGCCAAGGCCCTTTGTGATTTGGGGGCTAGCATAAATTTGATGCCTTATTTGGTCTTCAAGACTTTGGGAATCGGGCAACCTAGGCCAACCTCAATGAGACTTCAAATGGTAGATCGATCAATGAAGCGAACCTTGGGCATAATTGAAGATGTTCTTGTCCATATTGATAAATTCATATTGTCGGCCGACTTTGTCATATTGGATTGTGAGGTGGATTTTGAAGTGCCGATTATTCTTGGGAGACCTTTCCTAGCTACGGGAAAGGCCTTGGTTGATGTTGAAGCAGGTGATTAGACATTCCGAGTGGGAGATGAGAAGGTGGTATTCCATGTTTTCAAATCAATGAGGCAACACAATAGCACGGAGGTGTGTTCATTTGTGGATATTGTCACAGCTGTAATAGTGGATGACATAAGTTCCATGATAAATGTTGAAGATCCTCTTGAGGCCGTGCTTCTTAACATAGATGTCGATGATGATGCTAGTAGAGTGGAGTGCGTTAATACATGGCATGGTATGGGTTCATATTCATATGAGCCTAGGACGTTATCTTTGGATCTTGAAAACCGTAAAACTCCACCAACAAAGCCATCGATTGAGGAGCCACTGGTGTTGGAGTTGAAGCCACTTCCTCCATACCTCAGGTATGAATTCTTGGGCTCTAATTCAACTCTTCCAGTTGTTCTTTCTTCTTGCCTTACTAACTTGCAGGTTGAGGCCACTTTAGAGGTGCTTCAAAGGCAAAAAAGGGCAATAGGATGGACTATAGCGGATATTCGGGGGATAAGACCTGCCTTTTGCATGCATAAAATCATCTTGGAGGAGGATGCAAGGCCTTCACTTGAACATCAAAGAAGACTAAATGAGGCAATGCAAGAAGTGGTAAAGAAAGAGGTTATCAAGTGGCTTGACGCCGGTGTGGTTTATGCAATTTCCGATAGCTCATGGACCTCTCATGTCCAATGTGTGCCAAAGAAAGGAGGGATGACGGTGGTGACAAATGACAACAATGAGCTTATTCCCACTTGAACCATTACCGAGTGGAGAGTTTATATGGACTACCGGAAACTCAATAATGTGGCCCGCAAGGATCATTTTCCCTTGCCATTCCTCGATCAAATGCTTCATCTCCTTGTGGGGCAATCTTTCTATTGCTTTTTGGATGGGTATTCGGGCTACAATCAAATCTTAATTTCCCCGAAGGACCAAGAGAAGACCACTTTTACATGCCCGTATGGTACATTTTCTTTCTCCCAGATGCCATTCGGGTTGTGCAATGCTCTGGCGACCTTCCAACGTTGCATGATGGCTATTTTTACTGACATGGTGGAAGATATATTGGAGGTCTTTATGGATGAATTTAGTGTGGTTGGTGACTCCTTTGAAGAATTCTTGGTAAATTTGGATAGAGTCTTGGCTCGATGTGAAGAAACTAACCTCGTTCTCAATTGGGAAAAATGCCATTTTATGGTTGAAGAAGGTATAGTGTTGGGTCACAAGATTTCTAAGCATGGGATTGAGGTAGGAAAGGCTAAGATTGAGGTAATTTCAAAGATCCCTTCCCCCACTCCTGTCAAAGGGGTGAGGAGGTTTCTTGGGCATGTCGGGTTCTACCGGCGTTTTATCAAAGATTTCTCGAAGGTTGTGAATCCACTTTGCAAGTTTCTAGAGAAAGATGGCAAGTTTGTTTTTGATGAAAAATGCATGGAGTCCTTTGAACTTACCACAACTCCTATCATCACCGCACTTAATTGGAGTTTACCCTTTGAACTAATGTGTGATGCAAGTGACATTGCGGTGGGGTTGGTGTTTGGTCAACGGGTTAACAAAATGTTCCATCCCGTGTATTACGCAAGCAAGACTATGAATGATGCTCAACGGAATTACACGGTGACGGAGAAGGAATTGTTGGCCATTGTATTTGCCATGGTGAAATTTAGGTCTTATCTTATGGGGGGCAAGGTGATTGTGCACACGGACCATGCCACCCTTTAGGTATTTGATGACCAAGAAGGATTCCAAGGCAAGATTGATGAGTTGGGTGTTACTTCTTCAAGAATTTGACTTAGAAATAGTGAACCGGGAGGGAAGTGAAAATCAAGTTGCGGACCATTTGTCCCGATTGGAGGAAGAAGGGAGGCCATGTGACAGCCTTAAAATAAATGATACATTCCCCGATGAGCAACTTCTTTCTATGTCAATGTGTGAAATGCCATGGTTCACAGACATCGTCAACTTCATTGTGACCAAAATTGTCCCGTGTGAGCTGTCTTCTAACCAAAGGAAGAAACTCAAGCGGGATAGTTTGATTTTTATTGGGATGATCCATACTTGTTTAAAATTTTCACGGATGGTGTGATTAGAAGATGTGTCCCAGAAGGTGAACAATTGAGCATTTTGGAGGCTTGTCACTCCTCCCCCTATGGTGGCCATCATGGAGGGGTGAAGACGGCTTCAAAGGTCTTGAGTTGCAGTTTCTATTGGCCGACTTTATTTAAAGATGCTAGTGACTTGGTAAAGAGATGTGATGCATGCCAAAGAGCCGGCGGAATTTCAAAAAGGGATGAGATGCCTCTCAATATGATTCTCGAGGTGGATATTTTTATGTTTGGGGCATCGATTTCATGGGTCCTTTCGTGAGCTCTTGTGGGAACACTTATATTCTCGTAGTGGTGGACTATGTC
Organism: Nicotiana glauca; assembly: GCA_026770625.1. Lineage (NCBI taxonomy): Eukaryota > Viridiplantae > Streptophyta > Magnoliopsida > Solanales > Solanaceae > Nicotiana > Nicotiana glauca. Next base: position 72,938 of record MU745991.1, read on the forward strand.
TCAAAGTGGGTTGAAGTCGTGGCTTTACCCAACTATGAAGCCCGGAGTGTTGTGGCATTTTTTAAAAAGAGTATCTTCATAAGGTTTGGCACTCCTCGTGCTATCATTAGTGATGGGGGTTCTCACTTTTGCAACAAGGCTTTTGATTCATTGCTTGCCAAGTATAGAGTAAATCACAAAGTAACCACCCCCTATCATCCTCAAGCTAGTGGTCAAGTGGAAGTCTCCAACCGAGAAATAAAGAGTAACTTGTCCAAGACGGTCAATGATAATAGGACCGATTGGTCAAAAAAGTTGAATGACGCTTTATGGGCGTACCGAACGGCTTACAAGACCCCAATTGGTATGTCCCCGCATCGGTTGGTGTTTGGGAAAGCTTGCCATATTCCGATGGAATTGGAGCACAAAGCTATGTGGGCCTTGAGAAAGTTGAACTTGGAATGGGATGTTGCGGCGAATCTCCGTGTTGAGCAACTTAATGAGCTTGATGAGTTTAGATTTCATGCCTACTCCAGCTTGTCATTGTATAAGGACAAGATAAAGTATCTTCACGACAAATATGCTTGGGGAAAATAATTCAAAGTTGGTTATTTGGTCCTCTTGTTTAACTCCCATCTAAGGTTGTTTCCCGGAAAACTGAAATCAAAGTGGAGTGGGCCATTTGAAGTTGTATGTGTAACCCTATTTGGTGCTCTTGATCTAAGGAAAAAGAATGGTGAAATATTCAGAGTCAATGGCCATCGTGTGAAGCATTATCTTGGGAAGATTGATAATAGCCACGTGGTGGCTATGGTTTATTTCAAATGATGTGTTGGTAACCCGCGTCGTGCCGCGATGTTAAATCAGACGCTTCTTGGAAGCAACCCGTATCTTTTTCTTTCCCTTTGATTTTCTTTGTAGTTTAGGATTTTTGAGCTAATTGGTTGTGAGATGTTGCAGGGATTGTGTTGATGTAGTGCAAAACAAGTTGGAAAAAAAATTGCACAGTCTCTAAAGTTTGCCAGTGCGTCCGCGGTGCACATTGTGCAGTCCACACTGGCATGAGCTAAAAATGATGGTCTTTGAAGTTTTTCACCGCGGCCACGATCCAGTTAGTGCGGTCCGCGATGGACCTTCGCGGCCGTGATCTGCTTTTACGCGGTCCGAAGAGGTTGCCTACTAAAACTTCATTTGATGAAATCCAGCGCGGTTCGCTATCCATTTTGCTCGGCCACGCTGGTAGGTGAGTATGGGGCCCGCGTCATTTTTTATAAATAGAGCCCCAGGGTCTCAGTGTACCCTTTTCGAACTTTGAAAATTCTAAGCCCTAGAACTACTGTTCATCCCTTTCTAAGACCATAACTCTTGCTTGCTTGGACTAATTGCATTCAATCTTCACAAACCTGATAACATTTCATGCATTTGTGATTAATTAAATTCATATTTTCATTTTAATTTCTTGCCCAGTAGTTTTAGCTTCTTCTGTCGTCTCCTAGCTTCTTCTTTTTCATTTAATTGACAGTTTAGGATAGTTTATATTCTGGGTTATGTGATGAATCTGTCTAATGATTGGGCAAATGAGTAGGGACAAATTAGGTGTAAAAATTTAAATAAGAATGGTAAAAATGCAACCCTAACTTAGTGCCCGTAAACCCTAGTCTTCGTGATCCGCGGTCGCCTTAGTGCGGTCTGCGGTGCCCTGACATTGTCCGCATTGCCTTTCTGTGTGGACTGTAGTGTTTATTGACTACAAGCTGATTTGTTTCTAGTGCAGCCGCATTTCACTTACCGCGGTCCGCTCTGGCCCACCGCGGTCACGACCCCATTTTGTGCGGACCGCGATGGGATATTTAGAGAGTTGTTATTTTGGGCCTTTGCCCAGCACGGACCGTGGTCATCTTAATTCGGTCCGTGGTGACTCCAACGTGGCCGCATCCCTGTTTGTGCGGACCATGGTGCTGTGTTCTGCAACTGTGTTCTGCAATACTACAGCTGTTGTCTGCAATCTATTTCATACATTTATTTCATTGCCTGTGCTTAAACTAACAATGTTAGATGTGTGTGTCTATAGATAATGGTGAAACAAAGAGGAGGCAACGGATCACAACAACCAGGGAGAAGTGGTTCCTCCCGGGGGGTAAAGGCAAGAGAGTAGCAAAACTCACTCTGCAAGCTTGGGAGAACATAAAAAAGACCTGGAAGCTGATAAGAACTGCAGATAGAGCTGCCTCTCATTCCTCGGGGAGTGAGTATGTGCCTTCCAAGGACATCTCCTTAGATTCAGCCCCAACTCACATAACCAACCCCTTCCACCTAACTGATACCCCTCTAGCATCACACACCACCAAAAGAGCGATAAATGTAGTTTCAGATTTATCTAACGAGTCTGAAGTTGGTAGTGGGAACGACTCCACCTCCCCCACATCTTCATGATCTGGGGAGAGTACAGACAGAGGTGATGGAGGTGGTGAGGACAGTGATGAGGAGGTGCCCGAGAGTGGTATACCTCAGGTTGGGGGTGTTGACCAGACTAGAGATCCCGCAGCTTGGGAGGATAGGTCCGTAAGTCAATTAGCATTACACAAGTTTAGAGTATGGTGTCCTGAACGAAAGTTGATTTTGGAAAGGAGTTTTGTTGAGCGAGACCTTCTACCTCTACTTCCCAATGTGCATAGACAATTTCACACTCGAGTGGGTTGGGATCACTTTCGAGGTAATTGTATAAAGTCAAATGAGCACATGGTCAAGGAGTTCTATAGCAATGTGGCCTACATCTTAAAGGGAACTAAGGTAACTAAAGTGCGGAACAAAAAGGTGATCTTTACTGGGCAGGCACTCAATAAATACTTAGGGTTCGATGATGAGGATGAGACTCTTTATAATTAAAGTTGGCAATGGGTGAAGAAGTTCGTCCGTGGTTAGTCTCATACCTGGCAATCCAGGGTACTATTCCAGAGTGGGTGCAAGCAGGAACCAAAATCTTTCGGAAGACTTTCAACTTTGAAGCTCAGGGTTGGTTGTCTATTGTGTGCAGTCGGTTTGACCCCTCTACCCACGATCAGACTATTCCACTTACCCAGGTTGTTCTTGTTGCTTCTATTATGGCTGGCTACCCTATCAATATGGGAAATGTGATGTCCCGTGTGATTACTGTTGTAGGGCAAGAGCATGATCGGAACTACCCTTTTCCCAATACCTTCACCATGTGCTTCAAGGACCTGGAAGTGGAGAAGAAACCATTTGATATCAAGGTCAAGCCAGTGGCTCCATTTACCTAGTTCAGTATGAAGGGCTCAGACAACCCTAAAGATAAAAACTACAAGCCACCTGCCTTTGCCCCAATTGGCCAGTCTAAAAAGCCTGTTGCGGTAGAGACTTCTACTGAGCCTTCTTCCATGTCTGCTGCCACTACAGTTGAGGACTTGCCTCTAGGACCTTCCTCTACTGCTGATCCCAATACTTCAGTTGACCCGGGAATCCCATCTTCTCGAAAGTATCCTATCACTGCCCATCAGTTGAGCCAGACATTGGCCAGTTTGAACAACTGGATGTCAGCTACGACATCTAAGTTGTCTACATTGTCTTCCACAATTAAGACCCAGTTAGCACCTCAGCCAGCTCAGATTCCTCAGTCCATTAAGGACACTTTGAAGAAGCTCCTGGATAACCAGGAAAAGATTATGGAGACAAAAATTGCCTTGTCTACAGTGGTGGAGTCACATGGCAAGTCTCTGAAGGAGCTTGCCAAGGAGCACAAGAAGATGAGGAGATCACGGGCTTTCAAGGAGTCTGTGAAACAGCTCAGGACAGATGTGGACAAGCTATTGGCAGACCAGATGCCCCTAGACTTGCTATTCGGGGACCCAGACCCAGCAGTAGCACCAGTAGCAGAGCCACAGCAGGAGTAGGCACCCAGGCAGCCAACGAAGAAGAGGAAACGCCCCAGTACAGTTGATGCGGTTATTGAGGTGGCAGCCCCACAGGAGGCCTCCTCTAGTTTGCCACATGATGCACCTGACATCCAGCCAGTCCAGGAACAGGCCCCAGTCCCAGCAGCCGAGCAGCAGGAGACCGGGAACCAGTCTGATATTCCCACATATACAGAGGAGTTGGGGACCACTGATGATCCCATGCAGACGGACCGGGCTTAGGGAGCCCCTATGTCCTTTATTGTGACTTTTTAATGATTATTTTGATAGTTGGCATTGGGAAAAATGCCAGCTTTTATTCGTGGGGGTGCGCCTTACTTTTTTATTTTATCTGGATTACTGTATATATTTTACTTAGTTTATGTTTCTATGATTTTCTATTTTGATCTGTATATAACTTTACATTTAGCTACCTTTATCGTACTTTTTATTCTCTCTTTGGTTTGTATATAAAGTTACAGTTGTGTACATATTCATCCCTCGTTGTATATTCTAATCCCCTATTGTAAATATTCATTCTATTTTCTATTTTCATATTTTCGTAAGAATTTTTCATTTTTAGCTTCGTAGTTAGGCTCGCAGCCCTTTGTTTTGTTTTTGGCATTTTCAATAAGCCCTTGGTTTTCTTAATGCCACGGTTCTTTCCAAGGGTTGAATATTGTGTGAACTGGGTGGCTCTTCTTGATGATGGATGGAGTGACAACCTTCTTAAGGGTTTGAGCCCGTTCTTTATTTTTCTTTTGGTTTTAGTAGGTTTTAGTTAAGGCAAGCTTAGCTTCACTTGGGCCTAACACATTTGCCTTTGATCCCATGGTCAAAGACAAGTGTTTGTTGTAAGCACGTGATTTTTGCCCTATATGATAATTACTCCCAAAAATTCAAAATAAAATAGTTTTGGGTTGTGTGTGATTTTTGTGGATTTTGTGTTATTTTTCCTTTATTGTTTGTATTTGTCTGTGCATGTTTGTTTGTTTAAAATTAATGAAAATACAAAAATATGTTGCATTTGCATTTATGATTTAATTAACAAATTAGGAGTAAGTAAGTTGCTTTACAAAAATGAAAAAATCACAAAACTAATGTTATTTTGCATTTTTAGCACTTAATGTCCAAATTGTGTGATTTTATTTTAATTGATATTTAATTTTGTGTGATAATTATTATTAGGAGTTGATTAGTATTTTAAATTAATTTTGGTTTTATTAATTTAATCTAGGATCTTTAAGTTTAATTTTGGAGCAAATAAACGAAAAGAGAACAAAAAATAGATGGAAATTCGGATTGGGCTATCTTTCAAATTAAACAAACATGGCCCAAGTGTCTCACAAACCCAACCAAAACTCATCGGGTCGACCCGACCCGCCCCAGCCATAACCCCAAACGACCCACCCTTTCCCTCTCATTTTTTACTTCATTTCCTAAAACACGCAAACCCTAAAAAACCCATCAGCCACCTTCTCTCCATCTTCTCCAAACAAAACCCTATCTCCTTCAACCCTACAAACCTCCAAGCTCCACATCCATGGTTGCCTTCCACCTCCATGAACGACCACCCTTTCCAGCCCGTCACCAGCTCCAAACGATCCCCTCCTTCCGGTCGTTCACCACCCCAATACCACCATCGACGTCCAGCCGCCTCACGCCAAACGACCACTACCATCTCCAAGCTCCCATCGACGAAACAGCTTCACAGTCGTCACCCAAGCTCCAACCATCCACGAACCAAGCAGCCCTAACGCCACTGCTTCATCCTCACCATAGCCAACCTCCAGCCAAAACCAGCCTGTTAACCATCGTCGAACCAGCTCCAACGCCCAAGCCAAACGACCTCCTTCTTCTTCTTCTCATCGTCTCCAAACCACCATCCCCAAGCCCCAAACAACCAGCCTGCTTCGTCAATCCAGTAGCTTCAGCAGCAGTCCAATGAACAGCCTGAAATTCACGTCGAACCAGCTCCAAACGACCACATCCATGGCTGCCCGCCAGTCATTTTCGTCGTCAGTCATCGTTGTTTTGTTCGTCGTCGTCGTCTTTTGTTGTTCGCTGCTCATGTTTAAGACGATCGCCGGCCTGACATATTTTGTTTACGTCGAAGTTGAAGTCTTCATCCGAATATTCTGGTTCGATGTGTTGATTTCGTTTAAAGACGCGTCAAAGTGCAGTTGTAATTGTTGCTTCATTTTTGGTTTAATCGGAAAGTTTCTTCAGGTCCGTCCTTCATCTTCAGTGTTTTGTTAGTATGATTCTGTTTTAATAGTTGTGTAAAATATTTAGAGTTTATAGGTTGTGTTTTATTTTTGTGTTCATGAGTCTACCATGCTTTAGATTCATTTTGAATGTCTCTTGTTAAATCATTGAATCCTTCATCTTGGTTGTATTGCTGTTGAATTTTAATTTGAAGTTCAATTGATGATTGATTTTAGTAAATTGAATCTACTTATTGTTTTGTTAAGTTTGTCTTTAATATGAATTTGACCATATTGTTGTCATAATATTGTTGATTGGAGATTAGTTTCATTTGTTCATGGGATTTAATTATCGAATTTGATTAGGAATTTGGTTATAGCTGTAGTGATTTGGTATTTTTAGGAACTAGTTTTGGTCATTTGATAATTTTGGTACAGATTGAAGGGATGGGGGTGGAATAGTAATTTTAGTAATTTCAAGGGTAATACGGGAATTTTACCACTTGCAGAATTATTTAAATTGAGTGTTCTGTCCACTAAGCACCAATAATGTTAAAGTACGGAATTGTTTAATAAAAGTAGGGAACAAGATATAATGGTATTAAAAGTAGTGATTAAAATACACATATCCATGCTTTGAATTAAAAATTGTACAAGACACATAGTAGTGGGGTTGTAAGGGAATATCATGGGTAGAAATGATTTGAATAATGATTTTAAGAGCTGGCAAGGTTGTTAGGAAGAGCATAAATAGAGGCAGTCTTGGACAGTATAAAGAAGGGAGTTTTGACAGAAGAGGGGTCTTCTTCTTGGTCGAAAATCAGTGCTATAAATAGAGAAAGTTTTAAGGAGTCGGGGTTTTTTTCTCGACTAGTACTGTTTCATTGAGAACTAAAGAGAGCTTCAATTTTAACTACCAAGTTATATTTTCGAGTTCATCTTTTGGTTGCTGGTAATTCTGTTTGGTATTTCTGGTTGTATACCTGGGTTTCTGGTATTGGTGTTGTTGTTCGGTATCTTTGAAATTGCTACTAGTTTTCCTGGGATTTATTCTGCTGGGTTCTCTATCTGTTACTGGTTGTTGCTGTTGTTGTATACTACTGCTGTGCTGATCACTCCTGTTTCTTCTTCTTTTTCCAATACCAGGTACACTTTCGAATCAACACTGATGTAGCTGTGAGATGTAAAAGTGAAATAAAATGCTAGGGTGATTGATGAATTAATGTTGTATCTGCAGCTATTAGATATGTGATAAGTATTTGTAAAGTTTAGTTTCATGACTCAATAAAAATGCATAAGGTATTTTTTAACTGGAATTGTTTGGTTTTTAAAACCACAGTTTGTGGTTGTCGATTGTAGATTAAATGTAGTTAGTTGTGTAATTTGTATAATGAACAAATAGTTAATAGATTGATTACTTAGACTTCATCTTTAATTAATGTTTGTATTTAAAATAGATTTTAGGACTGTGTACCCTAATGAATCAGTGATTCGTCATTCTTCCTAGTGCGATGTAGCCTTAATTATTTAGCTAATTCTACCGGGAAAAAAAATTGATTCCATTAGGCAGTATATAGGTCAGTGTTTAAATCCAGTTATTAACATCCTCTAGTAGTTAATTCCATTAG